>JAODUG010030052.1:0-15971 GCA_027564795.1 Aphredoderus sayanus
CCCCTCAGGTGACCTGCCCCCCCCCCCCACGCCCTCCGCCACCACTGTCCCCTCCGCCCCCCCTCCCCCCCCCCCGCACCCCAGCAGACAGGCATGGCAGACGGCAGACAGCCCGAGGAGCCCTGGGCCTCCAACGGCCGGGACAACGGCCAGAACGGCTACTCCTCCTACGGCGCCACCTACAGGGAGAACGGGTACCACGGGGAGGCGGCCCCCAGCACGGCCGGTAAGAGCCCTCTAGTGGTCTCTACAGGGTCCTAGTGTGCAGTGAGGAACACAGTAGAGGGCAGCGTTGGGCTGCATGCATGTGCTGGGGTGTGCTGTGCACCCAGTAGGCATTATGGTTGGGCATCTCCTTCCTCCCATCCATCGTCTCGTCTTCCTCTTGTGTCTCTCTCTCTCTCTCCCCCACACAGTGGACGAATCAGCCAATCTGCCTCCCTCCCCTCCCCCTTCCCCGTCCGCCGAGCAGGTTGGGACTGCGGCGCAAGGTACAGCCGCTGCGCACGCACACGCACACACACACACACACACACACACTCTCCTAGGCCGGGGCCAGGAGCGATGGCAAACACCAACAAAGCACAATTAGCCAGTTAAGCTCCTCCCCTTTCCTCTCAACCCCCCCGTGTGTGTGTGTGTGTGTGTTCTCTCTTGGCTCTGATTGCATGCGGCTCAGTCGCCATAGCACCTATCCGATAACCCCGCCCCCCTGCATGTAAAGCGACATCTCTACCTCGGTCTTAACATGTGCCTTTAGCTGCAAACAAAACGCTCCAATCTCATGAGCTAGGAATGCCTGATCGTGATACACGTGTCTCTCCTGGAACGCACGTCATCCTTTAAAGTCTTTAGTTTATTCAAAATGTTTTTCCAACCAAGGTTTAAGGTCCCTATTACCATTACCTTGTGACGCCATTTTGGGCTGTTCCATAGAAGGCGACGTGAAAACCCCAGCCTCACTACCAAGCCAAGGCCTCCCTATTGTGTTCATCAACTACTCCTCCATTGGTCTGTCCCCGTTATTCCCCCATTCGTATACACCTGTTGTTTTACAAGGTTGGCTTTCAGCTCATTGCACTCCACCGTCTAAATGTGAATGATTTGATTCTCTTCCTTTTCTCATGCATGAATGCGCGCAACAAAATGCACTATTCCTATACACTGCATGGGCTACCTAATATAATTAGGCTTCATTTTCACCTACAGTGTTTGTTGACTGACATACACCCCCAATTGATTCATACAAATGATCTGGTATGTATAATATAGGCTTGATATATTGTAATACATTCAAAATTGTTCACCACACTGCTAAATAGCTACAAAGAAAATTCTAAAGCATGCATTTTATGGAGGCCACAGACAATAGCAGCAGCATTTTGACCTTATTTGCATTCATCTTCACAAGAGCTGAAAGTGTCTTGCCATTGTGAACACGTGACTCCAGTCTGTCTTGTACTGTCCACAATCTTGGTGTCTTTCCCCTACACCCTCGCCCCACCCAACCCCACCCCAGCGCCACCTAAAGACGAGAGTATAGAGTTTAGCAGTGCCCCCTGCGTGGAGGTGCAACAGCAGGAGTGTGTGTGGGAGGCTCCAGAGGAGCTCCGGGGTTACAAGGAGGAGCTGAGTGCCGAGCAGCCAGGAGACATGCACTTAGACCAGGCAGACTTTATAGGCGAGCCCCAGGCTCCTCAGCAGGCCGGCACACCCGAGCTCCTCAATGGAGGAAGTCACCCTGCTGAAAATGGAAGCTCGTCACAGAAAGGAGGTGTGTGTGTGTGTGTGTGTGTGACAGGGGGAGGGGGATTATGGATCTTTGTGTGTGTGTTTGATGTACAGTACATGCCAGCCTGGCAACCAGCCTCTTTTTGCAGCTTTGGTGCTTTGAGTTTCTCCTGCTTCTGCTCGATAATCTATCAAGGTGCCATGTGCAAAACCACAGTTGTTTCATTGCAAAACCATTACCATGCCCTGATCAACTGCACCACAGTTGATCAGTTCTCCCACTGTATGTATTGCCAGCTACATAGCAAATGTGAAGGTCACTGTCTGAAATGTGAAGCGCGGTGGGCCTAGAGTTTGTTATTTTCTCTGTGTGGCGGTTTTGTTGGGTTCAGGTTTTGCAAGGTCTTGTGAGTCCTTCGTGGATATAGTTGTCTATGTTTTGTCTTTTGTTTGCTTTTAGATTCAGTGTTGCTATCATTCCATGTTCTGAAAAAGCAATTCAGTTCCTATTGTTATTGATTACTTTCAACAACAATAATAATGGCATAATAATATATGTATTTAAGTATACTGTTCTCAGTGTTATTATAAATTTACCCATTTGGAATTAAACAATAGTTTTATTTACATTTTTATCTATGTACTGAATATAATAAAACTGTACTGAATAATGTAATACGGCCTAAAACAGAATGAATGGTGTTATATATGTTATAACACATTTTTTTTGTTGTAAATACAAATGTATCACAATAGGAATACAATACTTTAGTGTGCATAATCTTCTTGTTATTTAGCGTCACACACCTCCATTCCCTCATTTCCAACTCTGCACGCTACCCCAGTGACCCCTCATGCTGTTGTGGCCTGCACTCAGAGAGACTGTGCTCGGTGTTCTGCTTGATGGACGGCTACTGTGTCTGTGTGCGGAAAAGGCTCTGCTTGACTGCACTGGCTAGCTTGTGTGGATGCTGCAGGCGGTGCTTTATGCTAAAAATGCCTTAGCGCAGAGCTGTTCAGTGTCCTTCCACCACACAGCCCTTGTAACGGAGCGAGAGGACAGTAACAAAACGCCACCGGGTGAACCTGCTAACAAAGAGGATGAATTACCTGCTGTGTTGCTACAGCAGCAGCTAACGCCATCTGGTGGTGAGCAACAACCACTTGTATGTCATGAAGACACCATGGCCGACTCTCCCGCTACCTCCTTGCATGTGGAAAAGGTCTGGCAAGGCTCTGGGAACACATCCCACACTGAGCAGCCTGGTGGCCAAGATGAAGAGGCCTCTCAGGGCCAGGCCACCGTGTCTGTTGAAAAACAGCCATCACTGAATGAGCATGACTTACAGCTTGCTGCTGAAGACAAAGAGAACCTCTTACCAACATCAAAAGCTGAAGACCACCACCAACAACAACAACAACAACAACAACCGGTAACCACTGATAGCATGAGTGAGGAGAATCAGGCAAGCGGTACTGAGATAAGATCACCTGAGACACCCCTAGAGTCCAAGACTTCAGATATCAAGTCAATGGTTGAAACCTATTTCGAGACATCTATGCAAAGCCAAGTGGAGACACATCAGACACAGAGTTACTATGAACTTAGCTCAGCAGCAAACCTAAAGGCAGACCGAGATGACGACAGTGATTCAAATAATGAAACAAGTCACCAGGCTCAAATTGACTGCAAAGAGGCCAGTGAGACTCAAGAGAATCAAGAGGTGCACCCTCCAACTTCTTCAGCACACAGCTGCATAGTGATGTTTCCTCCAACTTTGTCCATCACGCCAAGTTCCACTGAGACAAACATACCCACCAAGGCAGAAAGAGCTGGATTGCCGTGTGCAGAGCAGAACTCTAGCTTTGAGATGCTGGACCTAGCAGGAGCCCTACCCAAACCCTCCCTGGAGTGGAAAGAGAAGGAGCATTTACGGAGAAAGTCTGTGCCTGCTAATGTGTCTACTCTAGCGGGTAAGTCACTGACCAAGCTCGTCCTGGAAAACATAGCTTTGGAAGGTGAAAGCCATCATGAGGAACTTGGATACTGTATATTCAGTGAGTACTTGGGGCCCATGCCCTCTCCAGCTGACCTAACCAGTACTGGGGACACTCCACGCCAGTGTTTCCCTTCGATGGAAGGAGACAATGTGGAGGAACAAGGGTCCACAAAAGAGAAACTTGTTCACAAAGTAGGAAAGCAACAATCTGAGAAGAAAGAAGTCCTCCCCATTTCTCAGATAAGCATGCTCGGGATGAAAGAAGTTCCTGCGTCCCCAATAAAGTCTGGTCTGATGCTCGAAAGGGCGGTGACTAGCGGCATGAAGCCTGATCGTCTGAGAATACCTGTGACTTCTCCAAAGGACAGACTGTCTGAGTTCCGTTTGGAGAGTGGCTTGCCCGGTGACATAAAGATCCAAGCAATTCCTGAAGTGGACGTGGAAAAAGACCCTTCCAGGGAGGCATCTCCTATTCCACTAGACAGTTCGTTCACTTTTAACCCTAACGAGTGTCCACGGACTCCCAAGACCCCTCAATCACCAGCTTCTGCACAGTTAGAGCCTCAGGGCACTGAAGAGGAAAAAAGGGAAGACCTTGCATCTGATGGCACGACTGATGGCACGATAGAGGTTGCAGAGTCAGACACCGACAACACACAGCCACAGTTGGACCAAGAGAAGAAGAAAAGTGACCAAGAACATCTTGATGCTGACACATGTGAAGTATCAAGGATGTTACAGACGGATATAAGGTCTTCTCGCTTTGAGTTATTGGTCGAGAGGGTCGAAACAAAGACTATTCAGAATGAAGATTGTGAGCTGACGTGTGGAGAAACAGAAGCCACACCAAATGTTGATAATTCAACATTTCAGAAACACCATTTAGGTGAGACGCATCAAGAGAGAGCCACAACGCCAGTGCCGACCTCCCCTATTATTATAATCCCACAAGCAGAGGAGGACACAGACGAAGACGAGGATGTTGAGCTTGCTGAAGAACCTCTGGAAATGCTGGAGGAAGCGGAGCACTCTGGGATCACTGGGAAGAAAGCAGAGGGGAAGGGCGACAAATTGGCATGTAAAGGAGATGCGATGGATTGGGGCGAGTCTAAATCTGGAACCAGTGACGATGGGGAACCTGACACAGACAGTTCTCACCTGTCTGCCTGCTCTGACCCAGGACATTCACATCCACCTGATGAAGGTAGCATGGACGACATGTTCAGAAATGATCAGAAGGTGGAGAAAGAGGAAAGAAAGGCCACAGAGAACATAATAAAGCAAGAGGAAGAGGGTAAGGACACAATCAAAACATTGGAGGAAGGGGATAAGGGATTACAGTCAGACAGAAGAGAGGATGGGGAGACATGGATGGAACTAGACAAGGGTTCTGTCAAAAAAGTAGAGTTGTCTGTTGAGATCTGTCCAGAGATGGAGAAATCATCAGATGTGCATTGTCCATCACATCAAGATGATGAGACCAGCATGGACCTCTCGGTTCTGGACACAGACAGTGGCTGGATGGACTCAAAAGGTACCACAAGTTTCTTAACTTTGCATGTCTGTCTGAGATGTATGTTATTTGAAATATATTTAACATTACAAACCTCTCATGTAAGGAAATATGTATTATACGAGCAGGAGAGTAGAGATTGAGTCTCAATCCCTCTTCAATGCAGATGACGACAAAAGCATCATGACTGAGCCAATCGAAACCCTTCCTCAGAAGCAGATTTGTACTGGTGCAACTTTTGTAGACAGACCTACTAAGCGGACCCCTGGACAATCAAGGGGCCCCTGTGTCACTACAGAGAGCAAATTAAACTACAAAGAACTAGGCCCCAGGCACGAGATAAAGAAGAGAAAAGGTGTTTTGAGTTATAAAGATATCCTTTTAATTCCTACACTTCAGCTTTCATGGTTAAAATCCGGGTTAACACGGAATCACATGTTCATAATACATCAAACAAACGTAGGCCTGCATGTAATACCTTGTTTTTCCCTTTCTGCTAGTCGGCATGAGGAGAGTTGACCAGAATAAGGCGTCAGTCCTTCAGTGTCGCTCTCCCTGTCGAAAGGGTGTAGCGAAAGCTACGGGCAGGCAGCCTAGGTCCACTGCGCTACAGGGCTCGGCTAGACGCAAGGCAACAGGTGAACACTGCTCACCAGAGTTCAGAGCCATGGATTGAAGACCAGCCACACTACTACCTAGTATATACCTACGACCTCAAACACACTCACAATTACAGTTCCCTGTACATCAGACAAGTATACGTTTGGCATTTAAACAAGGTATTTGGTGTTTGGAAAAGGTATTTTGTAAAAAGTATGTATAAAAGATAAATACATACAATGCAAAAAGCACAAGTGTTGACATAACAGAGTGAGGCAATATGGAGATATGTACATACTCTCTATTGATGGCTTATGGAACCATACAAGTGCAATGTAGCTGGCAAACATCTTGTGCTAATGTAACATTTCTAAAAGGTCCTATTTTGTGTTCCGTTAATTTCTTTAATTTTTTTATTTGTTGCAAATGTTTCATTTTGTCAAATATGAATGATTTTCACCCTCTTGGCATCATATTTAGTTTGTCTCAATGAGCATCATCATCACTGCGCACTGTGACCATTCTGATAACACCAGCTCACTCCTGCTTGGTGAAATGGTGTCTGCCTGTTGACGTTTGGGTGGGGCAGTGGATCTGTGTGACTTGGCCTCATATAAACAAAGGACTGGGATCTGTCGCTGCAGTGGGTGTTCATCTCAGCTGTCAGGTTGTGTTTCCTGCAAACACCCATTGTAGCCTCTGAACTGTTGAGGATATGCGTGTGTATGTGTCTGTGGTGATGGGGGCACACATTACATGCATGAAGGCTGTAAATGTTGCAATGTACTCCAAATATCTTCTGTGTATATTTGCACATAAACTTGCCTTTCGTGTGGACATGTGCAAATGTCTCCCCCTACTGGCCACAGCGAGCATTACAACGTCTGTCTCTTTCTCAGCCATGGAGGCTCATCAGCCCCTCAGTGTGGCCCACCAGTCCAGGGAGAGGACCACCGTAAGTGTTTCCTCTCGGACACAAACCACTTGCATGGCAGACCCCCCCCTCCACCCCCCTTCCGTAGTCTGCTACGTTCTCTCTCTCCTCTCTTCATTTGTCCTCTTGTCTGTCTGGCACCTGCCTCTTTGTTTTGCATGCCCGCATTGGTCTGTCCGGACAGCTTCGACAGTTTCGGACATCAGTGAGTATTCACCCACACGTGATGTATTCAAGCGAGCCCACACACACACACACGTTGAATAATTTGTTACACAGTAACACCTACCAGCACTCATTCATTTTTCAGACTTTCCTACACTCATGACTCCATCCATTTTCACAATATACCAAAATAACATGCTAGTTTTATAATTATGGATATCATATATTATGTTATACAGTTGGACATCAAGAATAATCCCTCAGCAGTTAAATCATCATCTCACAATGTATCCAAAACACATTATTATAGTGTAAATTCTCTCAATTCATCCTCATTAAGCATAACATCTATAGTGTCACAGAGTCACTGATACAAACCTGACCAAACCTGAAACCACACACACACACACACACACACACACTATCACCTTCCACTTCCATTCTGTCCCGCCTCACTCTTCCATTTCCTCTCATGTGTCCACCCCCCCCCGATCCCTTCCGTCCGACTATGCATGCCCTCTCCCACCGCATCGCCATGGCTACCGCCCAGAGCCCCACGCGGGCAGTCCTGCTTAAGATGGCCGCGCGCCAGCGGGCGTCCGACCACACGCCCCCCCGGCCCGGCTCGGCATGTGACCTTATGCCCCGCCCCCAGGCGGGGCTGGAGCTCCTCGAGCCCCGCCCCTTCTCTGCCGGCTCTCGCCAGCCCCGCCCCTCACAGGGGGAGAAGGTAAAGAGGTAGAGGTGGTCGACGAGAGCAGGACCGCCATTAGGAGGTAGTGCGTTGTCTTGTTGTCTTTGTGGAGCCCTTGTAACGGCCGCTTTGGTTTCACCGTGCACGTGCGCGCATGTGTGTGTGTGCGTGCGTGCGTTCAGGAGAGAACCTATCGCAGCCCAGAGAAGCGGTCGTCGCTCCCCAGGCCGGCCAAGTCTCTGACGCGCCACATCCCCGCTGCCGAGCAGGAGGACAACGGCGCCCCCCGCAGGCCAACCTGTAAGGCAACGGCCAAAACACGTTCACACGCACGCACACACACACGGGTGCGTGCACGCACCAAAAACACAAGCGCGTCTCTCATTTAGTTTCCCACGGACGTGAGACCATTACTGTCCCCCTCCCCCAGGCATGGACTCGTCCCGCTCTCGGCCGGGCCGTAGCGGTACGTCCACGCCGGGCTCCACGGCGGTGACCCCTGGCACCCCGCCCAGCTACGCGTGCCGCACGCCGGGCTCACGCACGCCGGGCTCACGCACGCCGGGCAGCCACACGCCCAAGTCGCTCAGCGCCTTCCAGGAGAAGAAGGTGGCAGTGATCCGCACGCCGCCCAAGTCGCCCTCCTCCGCCCAGCGGCAGCTGAAGGTCATCAACCAGCCCCTGCCCGACCTCACCAACGTCAAGTCCAAGATCGGCTCCACCGCCAACATCCGGCACCAGCCCAAGGGAGGCCAGGTAACCCCAGGCGTTCCCACACACCCCCATCGCTCTGGTTCATCCCAGTGGTTCTCACTCCCCGTAATGAAGCTATTATCTAGACAACAAGCAGGACAATATACAGCATCATTTCTATTATATGTAGAAAAGATAAAAGCCATTGTGATCCAACGGAGTCATGACTCCGTTTGAGGACCACCAACCAATGGGGCTTTCTTGTGTCCCCATCAGGTGCAAGTTGTGAGACAAGGCAATGTATCTCAAGTGACCCATTATCAACTATCTTCATTACCTTCTTCTCTGAGGCAAACCCCTCATTACAGCTTCTTTTACCTAGTCTCTCTTTTCGCACCAGATGTGAACATTAATTTTACGCTTTAGGAAAACACATGCAAGTTCAAACAACACACATATTACGCCCTAACTCCATTCACCGTCAAGATAGCCCAAGTACAGTACATGTAAACACACGTTAAAATGTAACCACATTCAAACACATTGATAACCCATCGCACACTAATCTAAAAAAGGTTTGTTTGTTTAGATTAACATTTTAAATGAGAAGCTGGACTACAGTCATGTTCAGTCAAAGTGCGGCTCCAAGGATAATCTGAAGCATTCGCCCAAAGGAGGCAATGTCTCTCTCTCTCTCTCTCTCTCTCTCTCTAAGCTACTTTACATTCATAGAGATGTATTCTCCATCTCTGCATCTGTATGTATCCCATTGCCTTGCTTACATAAACAATGAAGAGTTTGTTTCACAAATGCCACCCATCCAATTTTGGGGGGGTCAAAAACACAGTGTACTATACCGGTAAATTACTTGGCAAACTGCTAAAGTTATCTAGCATACATTAACTTAAAATATAGCATGTATAACTTGTCAATCAGGGTGTAAAACATTACTGGACATATTTTAAATTAAACTCATAAAAAGACGTTACAAACAGGATCAATTTGATTCAACCCCGTCAAACGAAGTCAAGTTTAAATGCATTCTAGTGCTGCCAATGTAAACACAGATCATTTGCATGACGTGCACCATCTAAATGGTGATCTATCTTTTCCCTTGCATTCAGTAAATCATCCCACAGACACTGGTGTGGAGCAGCTACACCTCCCTGTGTCCCACAGGTGGACAGGTCCTGCATCCAGGCTCCCAGCAGGGTACTGTGTGTGTTTGGGTAACCAAGGTGTCCTCTCATCCCCCAGGTCTTCATTCCAAGCGTGAAGCTGGACTTCAGTCACGTGCAGTCTAAATGTGGCTCCTTCGACAAGGTCCAACACACAGCGGGCGGGGGAAACGTGAGTGACACCTCGAGCCCATCAATCGAGAGAGAGACATAGTAGCTGTGCTATCTTATATTTTTATTATAATCTTACACTATCCACAGATCCATAACTTTACATGCTTTGTCATTTTGTCTGTTTTGTTAAGTGATAATTACTGATTCTACCCTTGGGTAAATAGTATGCATTATTTTTATAACATCAGTTATGTTTGCATGTTTTTTCCTTTTTGTAATATTCCCTATGAAATGATCAAACCGATTCATTTATTTTATATTTTGTTATGCATTGCCCAACAGGTACAGATCCAGTCCAAGAAGATTGACTTGAGCCACATCACTGCTAAATGTGGATCCATGTCCAATATTCGCCACAGGCCAGGTAGAAATTGTGTTGCATTTGCATTGCTCATTTATAAATTATATTGAAATTTCTATTCACAAATTTAGGTGAAAATAACATCTTGAGAGTTCTGATATAAGTGTCCTAAAAGTACGCACGTGGGAAATATACAGACACACAGAAAATTATGTTATTTATGAATCAGTTAGCCACGCCTCCAGGTTCTGCTAAACAAAATGTCACAGCTTTGATGAACCCTGCCCTGCCAGGCAGGTTCATTCCTTTATTTCATCCCCAGTTGACAGAAAATATTATTTTATATGCATGAAAAATATGTCAACAAAATAACCGAAACAACAGTTGAGCACTAATCCTGTCATATTTGACATGTTGTTCCCATCTGTGTCCAGGAGGGGGCCAGGTACGTATTGAGAGTGTGAAGCTGGACTTTAAGGACAAGGCCCAGCCCAAGATTGGCTCCCTGGAAAACACAAGCCACACCCCTGGAGGAGGCAATATCATGGTAAACAAACACACACACACACACACAGACAGAGACACACAGACATACATACATTCAGACAGCCAGACACACAGACCACTAGGTGTGACACAGGCCCTGTGGTCCCTCCAGATCGAGAGTCACAAGCTGACGTTCAGGGAGACGGCCAAGGCACGGGTGGACCACGGCGCCGAGATCGTCATCACCCACTCCCCCGGGGGCGAGACGGGGGGCACGTCCCCACGCATGTCCTCCGCCGGCAGCATCAACCTCCTGGAGTCACCCCACCTCTCCACGCTCGCCCAGGACGTCACCGCTGCCCTGGCCAAGCAGGGGTTATGAAGCCCCCCCCAATCACACACACACACACACACTACAGTACCCCTCATATTCATACTTCTTCCTGATAAACCCCTCCTTCTACAGCTTCTGCAGTTGTAATTGGTTAACACTCTTTTCAATCAAGCACCTTCTGCGTCAAAGGAATTAAAAAAATTAAAATCTTTAAAAAAAAATATTTAAAAAAACATTAAAAATTAAAAAGATATTTAAGATCCATGTTCACCTCCATCAATTTTAGTGACTCAACTCCAGGACTTCTCTAGTTTAGCATAAAAAAAAGGACGTGCATATTTCTGGCAATTATTTGTTGTTCACTTTATTTTAAACTCTACTATGGACTTGTGTTTAGAAGAGCTGAGCACTTAAAGACCTCCAATAACCAGACTAGCTGAATATGCTGTCTGAAAAGTTAATCTGTTCAGTGACTTTAGGTGAAAACTGTCACTGCATTCCTCTTTTCTAGGATACATTACTTGTCAGAATCCATATTCATGTCCATTCAGTTTGTATGGCAGTGAATGCAAGATACAGATTATATATTATAGACGCTAGTCCTAAAAGGTTTGTAAAATACTTAATTTACAGCATCATGGTGTGTAACTACTCGTAAGAAGATTGGCTGAGTGGCATAAAGCATGTCTGCTAAAATGTGATATTTCCAAGCATTTTTTATATGGTTTTCTGATATGTGCTAAATTGTTTGAACTGTGTTCTGTTGTTTAATTGTTTTTTATTATTATATATATATATATAAATATGTATGTATACAGTATGTGTCTGTAGTGGAAAATGTTAGATTTGTTAATTTCCTGTGGCTTTACCAGCCTAGGACCTAAATGTGCATTAACATTGCAGTTATGTCGAGTCAAATGCTTAACAGTTAGCTTTCCAATAGATTTTTTCTCATACAAAACCGATTAGCTGCTTTTCTCGTCAAGTGATTCGAGCATTGGTCCTTACCAGAGGTGTTTGACTTTATTGCAACAACGCTGTTATACTGGCATGTCAAATAAACAAACAAACAATTAAAAAAAAAACAACAAAAAGATTATTACATTTCATCTACATGTAACTACGTCAGTATTTACAGGGAGAAGATAATACCCTACTGCAAATCTTAACTTCTGCCTTTGTGTCAAAACCTGTCTAATTATTGCTTATTCCTTATGCCTGGCCAAGCTTTATATGAAAACAATACTTAAAACAAGCAGCTATCGGGCCAACAGTGAACATTGTTAACGCAGGACGTCCTTCACCAACCATCCCTCCATCTGATGTTAGTATGTGCTTGTCTGACCCTGTTATCTGTGTATTTAAGAGACTGTATATTTGTGCGCACAGTCTAGTGTTTCAGACATGAACAGCGCTCCCACAGGATGATTAAACATTAATAAAAATTACCTTAATTGGGAATTATTGTACTTTTGCCAAGGAAGCTGTGTTTTGTCTGGGTGACAGCAGAAATGCCAGTATAAGCCACACATTTTGTTTATGCCACAATAAGATATATGTATTGTGAATGTTTGAGTTCTGTTCACTGATGAAGTTCTGTACGGAGATATTGTCAACATATTAGCACACATCATCTCAGCTTTCACTTCAGGGGTGGACAATCCCCACCCCATGCTCTCCCAAGAATACAAATGTATATAATTATTATGTCCACCATAGATTGGTCCTTGACCATGCTTGGTGACTACACAGTAGCAAGACAAACGTTTGAATTTACTTGCTTCTCATAAACCAGAGCGGTGTGTTTTCTCTCAGCTGCAAAGCGGTTTACAATTACATGCTGATGTTGGTCAGCTGGGAGGTCCTGAGCAGGCGAGAGTATTTTCCTCAGCATGTTTGTGAGAGCAAAGAAAGGAAGAAACCCAATCCAACATCCACACTGGAAGTGAAACCTGCTCAGTCAAATGCCACCAGAAAACAGTTGCTAGAAGAAGCACACTGAAAAAAGCCACTAGATACAATTGGCGATGTAAACACAACTGTTAATACTATAGGATCAAGTGTGTCAAAGCTTCAAGGAAACCTCACTGAGAAGAGAGGATGTGCCCGGAAAAGATGAAAGGAAATATGTGGCTTATTGGTTGCATCAATGTATTTCATGTTGGAGTTGCAAAAGTCCTGTCTGGCTTGAGCGTATGTGATAAAGTATGTATAGTTAAAAGCACAGCCTGCCAAGCTAGATGCACTGAAATGCACTGAAAACCTGGGAGACTTCATTACCTGCACCCACCTGCTCTACCCTCAGACTACTTCAACCAACTGACAACGGAACTTCTATTAGATAACCACTGAAAGGCAAAACATTTCAAAATGACAGTGAAACAGGTGGAATTATAATGAAAAATAGTATGTGGTATAGACATCCTCTCAGCCACCAGGACACTTGAAATTTAGGAACTTGGATTTGATTAACACAAACCAAAATATTTCGGCTGTGATAGAGATACTGAACTTGATAACACTATGCATATTGCTTCTGGTAGGCCACTTAAGTCAGCCCTTCCCTGCCACAGATGACATACTGCCATCACTCAGCTGACCCACCCTAATTGGCCAATAAAGGAAGGAGCTTTGAGCTTTTTCAACAGTTCCCCGCCATTTACTCTTTTGCTGCGGTAGTTGCAGAACATCGACTCTATTTTACGCGTTACTGTGGTACGCTATTACCGAAAAGTAAAAACGGTCATACCTTGTCATCGTCATGTCAAGCGTCGGCCCTCCAGTCACCGTGCTGTAAACTGCGGATTGGCGGTGGACATGCTATCTCCTCAGGATGGTCTTCTTCCCTCCAGACGCAGCTCCAGAGGCCACAGAAATCCTCTCCACTTGGCAGCAGCGGAAATCGAGCTCACAGGACACGAGTCTATCACGTTAAGAGTTATCTCCGCCAGCGATACAGCTTCTGTCCAACTAGGGGCGGAAAGCGAACGCAATAAGGAAACATGGCTCTCGGGATCCCACTACGACACAACTCGCTACCGACCCGTTCCTTTCGCTCTTACGCTCCATCCAAGTGTTACTCACGCCGAGTTGAACGCCATTCGACCTCTCAAGTCCTAGTAGCACAATATACTACCTCCTTCCACCTACTGGGTGCAGAGCCACCGGTAAGACTCTCGGTAACTCCGGCCTGCGCACACCTGCATGTTCTCGTTAAGGCCTTTTTGTCCTTGGAATGATCACCATGGCAGCGCCTGCCCTGGCTGCAGTTGTGTCCTTCAACTGTACGTCTATAGCCTATACCAGCAATTATCTGCAAAGCAGTTCTGGCAGGTGGCCTGAAGGCATTTATTTGGGGTTCTGCTCCATTCCGAGGCAATCGAATTTTACATTTGTTTATGACGCAAACTGAAATAAATAAAACCCCTGAAATAAATCAGATAAAATAAAAATTAAGTTGAAGCCAGTCGAAACAAGTACAGGTGGGCGTGTTTGTTTAGTTTGCAGCCTTTTACATAGCCTACAGTTTGCAGTATTCCCGAAAACTGTGCTGCCTATTTAGTCATAATGTCTTCGACAGCACTGCCATTGGCAGGTAATGTGCCAGATGCGTCAAAGTCATATTGGAGCTTGTGAGAGAACTGAAAGCAGCAACGAGACAATCAAATATCAATCTAGTCTGTCAAATAGAGTCTGACATTTTTCTATTAAGGCCTACTTTAATTTAAGGGTATTGTCGCTGAGCGCATCACATTTGCGTATGGGATTATGTAAAATGTTTAGGAGGCTGTTTTTAAAAAGGTAAGTAATTATTTTGACTCCATACAATTTCTTCAGTGTGAGATGTGGGATGAACGCAGTCTTGCAAGGCAGTTTTTCATGGTTAACGTTTTATTTATAAATTAGTCAATTGAAGTCAATTTGCATATTTTTGCACGTTTTGAAAAAGCTTAATTTAAACCCATACATGTCATAATAATTATGCCAAAACATAGTGTTGACACAGGATTATCTTACTAAATGGGCAATATTTGCCCATAATAAATAAAAGCTGCTGCAGGTAAGAGTTATAAGAAGACCTAAAAGCACAAGATTGAGAAAACCATCCCCAAACCCCACTCGTCTGCCCCCTCCATCTGGAGCTATTGACAAACCTGTTGTAGCTGTGTGCAAAAAGTCATGTGATTGACGGGCAAAATAGATTAGCCAGTACATATATTCTCAAAGAATTTCACTCACTGACAGCGATATCAATGGCATTTCTAACAAATTCCACTGAATGTATATATCTATATTTGAACTAAAACAGCTTTAAACTTGAGAGACGATTACATTATAGTTGTATCCAGTCATGTGTCTGTACATGCATCTAGATATTTACAGTAGACGTCTCCCGCTATAGGTGCTATAGAAGTCCACGCTATTCACACCTGCCTGAGGACCTAATGATAATAAAGAGAAAATATTTTGTTAAGTTATATTTACTACTATTAATTTTTAAAAAGCAAATTACATTCAGAGTATAATATTTTGTCTGAGAAATACCCACCTTAAAGAATGTCAAAACATGACCACTGTCGACATTTAATGCTTTACTGTATACATTTCCATTATTCATTGACTAAATTAACATCCTTGCATCCATCCTTATTTGTTGTATAACATTGTCTTGGTGGAGAAACCTAAATGTTCAAATGCAAGAAAACAAGAAATCCTAACCTGTGAAACAGATAAAATGATATCCTTCTTCACAAACAGGATCCACCCATAGGG
Organism: Aphredoderus sayanus; assembly: GCA_027564795.1. Lineage (NCBI taxonomy): Eukaryota > Metazoa > Chordata > Actinopteri > Percopsiformes > Aphredoderidae > Aphredoderus > Aphredoderus sayanus. Next base: position 15,577 of record JAODUG010030052.1, read on the forward strand.
AGGGTGTGCCTCTGGCCACGCCCCCACAAGGGCTGCCAGTGTTCAAAGGGGCAGCGCCATCCTCCCATTGGCTGTAGGACATGGGCTCTCCAGCCATCCAGAACCATGTGTCTCCCAACAGGTACCTACCAACACAACAAGAATAAAATCCATATGAAAGTTGAAACCAGTTGGTTGAAACCAGCATTAAATAAATATGGAAAGTTTTCTGTTTACTGGACGGTCTACTTTCCCACCCTTAGCTATGGTCACTAGCTATGGGTAGAAGACACACTGGAAAGATTATGTGTCCTAGCTGGTGGATGCTGCTGATTTGTTCAGTATTTGCTTTCACTGAGTTCTCTACATCCTGTTACTTCAATATATTGGCTACATAATTCAGCCATTGTTTGTCT
>JAODUG010030063.1:8212-19190 GCA_027564795.1 Aphredoderus sayanus
TGAAGTAACATTTTCAGGCTGGTATAGAGACACAGAGGACCCAATCTCCATTCATACTCTGTCTCTGTGTCTAGATACAGTGGATATTTGCTAGTTTTGAGATGGTTCCAATGAACTTGCAGCATGGCTCGTAATTGAAAACTGGGTGCCTTTTGTTATACAAGTGAGGCATTCATGCCTGGAGCAGATTCTTCAACTCACTCAGAGTTTTAGCCACATGCTTGCTGTGTACAATTTCAGGTTTACTTTTGTAAGTAAAGTTTGTATTGCACTCCAAGCTAATATTTACCAACTCTCTTGGCTATTGGCCATAAAGCAGTACAAATGAAAAGAACACATTTATGCTAAATTGTTAAATGTGTTGTTCTACTGCTTTGATCTCTGAATGTATTTTATTTGCATAAATGTCAGTGGGAACATGGTTGGAAGATTTATAACAAATATTTTGTGATACTGGGGTAAATATCAACCCCATTAAACGCAAGCCTTTATTTATAAGACCTGCTCAAAGGTGGATAGTATCTCACATTTAGAAGCGAGACAATCCAGACAAAAATATAGTAACCTTAATGAAAGTTTCCATTCATTACAGTGGCCTATTCGGTGGTATATAGGTGTATGTTAATGTTAGTATAGGTTGTTGTCCAATAATCAACATAGCTTTTGTTATAATGCCTAGATAAGCTAAACAGCTTTAAAGAAAAGGTAAAACAGGTTTAACTTGTCTTCCCAACTATCATCCATGCAGAGATCATAGAGGATGTTTCTGGAGCCGGGGAGACAACAGATGGCAACCTGACCCCTGGTCCCGCTGCTAGTGCTGTTTCACCTCCCAGCCAAGAGAGGGAGTTCTACAAGAGATTAGGCTTGACCAAGCAGGTTCTGGCAGCCCACACTCAGAAGGAAGAGCAGTCCTTCCTGTACCGCTTCAGAGAGATACGGGGAGTCAATGCCTTTAAAGCTGACTGCTCTCAGTACCTGGAGCGCCAGAAAGGACACAGCGATGGTACCAGTCACCATATATGTATATACAGTACACATATCCCTCCTGTTGTCCTCCGGGTCAAACTGACACAAATCACTAGCTCTTGGTGGCAGATAGAAGGTGCTAAACCTATTTCTACAGCTTAGACAGACATATGATGTGCACTGCTGGCACAACATGGTGAGCGTTTGAAACCCGAGGACAACAGGAGGGTTAAAAGGCACGAAAACAAACATAAAGAAATAATTAATAAATGAATAAATACACACAGCACTGACAATAAAATGATCTACACAATTGACACAATCAGGTGGCGCCATCTGGTGGCACAATACGATATAATAAGGACAATAGGAAGGTTAAATAAACACGCATATTTTTGTAATGAGGGAGAGTAAATCCCAAACAACGACATGCTCACAGTTCTTCTCCTCCCCCCCTAGCCATACCCGCTGGCAGGTCCTGCAGGCAGGGGGGTGGGGCCACAGAGCCCACCCCCCGTCGCGGGGGCCGCGTCAGGAAGACCAAATCCAAGCGGGCGAAGCAGACGGAGTCGTCGGACAGCACGGCGTCCCGCCGCAGGCCGCCGCGGCCCCGCCCCCTCCAGCAGGGCCTCAACCAGACCTCGTGGTCGCCCTCGGACACCTCGCAGTCCGCCTTCCCACTGGCGTACCCCGGCGTGCTGCCCGCCTACCCGCTCCAGGTGGACCCCTCTCTAGCATGCAGCCAGGCCCCCTACGCTGCCCCTATGGTGACCCCCATGGTGGCCCTGGTGCTGCCCAACTACATGTTCCCCCAGACGCCGCAGCAGGCCTACTACCAGGCAGAGCCCCAGCACTTCATTCAGACGGCCTTCCCGGGCCAGCCTGCCTTCACCGTCCAGCCCCAGTTCAGCAGCCAGAGCCCCTTCATTGGCCAAGTGGGCCCCCGCCCCGCTCCGTTCTCTTTCCCGCCAGCCCCAGACGCACCCAGGGTCCCGGCAGATGGCCCCTCTCGCTCCTCCACCCCGCAGTCCGCGGGCTGCAGGGACCAGCCTTCCCCTCCCCTGTTCCAGTCGCGCTGCAGCTCCCCACTGCAGCTCAACCTGCTGCAGCTGGAGGAGAGCCTGCGGTCGGTGGAGAGGCAGGACAGCGTGGCGCCCTCTGCTGGCGGACAGGGGAATAGCGCCGCAGAAAGGGAGAAAGGCGCGGGCGGCAGCCAGGCCATGGAGCAAGCACAGCAGGTAAATTGCCCACTGTTAAATCCAGTGTGTGAAGTCAGGGCAGTCTAGCGTCCTTGGCTGAAACATTCCCCGTTATGTGCCGTGTGCCCACTGGGGTTTAACCCATGATGTCGTTATCCCTTACACCCTATAGCCGTGTCTCAGTCTCCCTGGTCCACCTGGACCCTTGTTTTCCCGGGGCTCACTCTGTGTCTGTGAGCGTTTGTCTTGGGATAAAGTGTGCTCTAGGCTGAGGTCTTGCCACAAAGAGGTAGGCAAATTATCAACAAAAAAACTTCTACACCTCCCATTCCTCTCCGCTTCCATGTATTGCGACAGTAAAATCTACTGTTCCATGATAGTTTTTTACATTTATTTTTGAGATTTTTAATAATTTTCAGGTGAACACCCTCCCCCCTTATTTTTTTATGTTTTTGCTTGCAATTCCATTGCTTGAGCTTGGGTTGTACAGCATGATGCAAAGACTTCTTTTCTCAGCAAATCAAGACGTTTTAGTTTGTTATTACCACTTTGACCTGAAGCACGAGGGGAAAACAAGGTGATGGGGAAAACTTTTTACCCTTTGTTATAAACATTTAGGGAAGTTCTGGGCCATTATAATGTTTTTGTACTCGGCCTTGTTTTGCTGTACATAGGCTATGTACGTAGCACGCATGCTACAGTGTAAGAAAACCCGTCCTGCCTTATTTTCTGTGGACCTTGTTAGCAGAAGGTGTGTGTGACAGACCTTATCCTGACCTCTCTACAGGCTAGCTTGTCTGGCGAAGGAAACAACAGTGACGCCAACTCCTCGTTCAGTGACATGTTGGACATCCTCCTCCACGAGGACTCTCGCTCAGGCACAGGCTCGGCCACCTCGGGGTCCATGGGCTCCGGCTTCAATGGCTGTGGAACATCCGCCAGCGGAACGTCCAACAGTGGGACATCTAAGAGCAGAACATCTGGCAGCAGAGCCTCAGCTAGCAGGACGTCCGGTAGTGGAACAGGTGATGAACATACCGAGACAAGTAATGTCATAAATGTTAAATATGACCATACTTAAAATAAAAACAGGCGCGATAACACTTCACTGTTGTTATGGTCTACAGGGAGCGCAAACAGCAGCAAATACTTTGGAAGCGTGGACTCCTCCCAGAACAGTCAGAAGGTCAAAGGTCACCCGAGCGGCGGCGAGACCAAGGCGATGGATGTGGAGCAAAGTGACCAGTTCATCAAGTATGTACTGCAGGACCCACTGTGGCTGCTCACCGCCAACGCAGACGAGGAGGTCATGATGACCTACCAGCTGCCCTCACGGTGAGTGCTAGCATGCATCAAGTCTTAACAAGTCTAGCTGTAGTCAAGGAAGAATGTTTCTACATCTCAACATGATTTTGCGAGCAGAAGCATATCACGACCATTGTAGATGGGTCGCGAAGACAAATGACAAAAAAATCACTGAAGATAAATATGAAGAAAACAATATCTTTAAACCCATGTTTGAGCATGTATTGTTCACTTCTGTGTATTTACTGTAGTATTTTGTGTGTGTGTGTGTGTGTTTGGGGGTCTCAGTGACATCCAGCAAGTGCTTAGAGAGGACAAGGAAAAGCTGAGGCTCTTACAGAAGAATCAGCCACGCTTCACAGAAGACCAGAAGAGGGAGCTGTTTGACGTTCACCCTTGGATGAAGAAGGGAGGCCTGCCGAAAGCCATAGACATAAAGGTAGAACACTACCTATCTAATCTCGCTCTCTGTGTGAACCCCCCCCCACACACACACACACACACACCTCTTCCACCCCATGCACACACACACACACACACACCCATCTGTATGACATCTCTGTTTTTAATGTGCTGTGTGCTGTGAAACAAGATAGAGGGTCCAATCAGGTTCCAAGTTGTTTAAACAGTGGAATGGATCATGTAGCCTATTTGTTCCACTAAAGCAACTTATTCCGAGTCTACAGTGCGACAGGAATATGCACTGTCACCCTCGTTTGTGTATGTGCGTGCATGTTAGTGGTTGTGGTAAATGTTTTTAGGTGATTTCCTTTGGTCTGACTGTGAGATGTTTCAAGGAGGATCCTTAAATCAAACACAAAATGTATGCTTTTTTGTTTCTTTCTCTTTCTCACCATCACACATGCTCTTTTCCTCATAAACTTAGTTGTTTTCCCTTGTGTCTTTTCTTGCATAGACCAACTTACGCACTTGTGTTATAAAGACACACTCTCCTCTATTTCCTCTCTCTCACACACTCACCATCTTTCCCTTTTAAATGAGTTCCTTTTCTCATGTATTTACCTGGCTGTGTTTCTCCAGGCATGCTCATGCTGTGACGGTGCCTCAGAAGCAGCCAGGGCCGAGAATCACCCAGATTTGGACATGGTTGAAACAGAGGCTGAGTCGGGGGAGGTCGGCAAGCCCAGGAAACTCTGCAATGAGCCCTCAGAAGCAGCCCTCAGCCCTGCCCCTGCCTGTCTCCAGAGCCTGGATCTTAGCCACTGCTGACCATCCCTGTCTCACAGTCCTCCCCCTGCCAGTTAGCATTGGCTATGGTATTTGCTACACTATTGTATAGGTAATAGATACCAGTGCTTTACAAACTGTCGGTGGTAAACTGCATTGCTGTATATGTTTGTTCATAGACCTCATAATATATTTATATGCTGTTATACTAAGTTCATTCATGCATGCAGTGGCGGAATAACAGGGTACAAAGCACTTGATTTTAGCAGTCACAGGTCATAGTTTTAGAACCTCTGCATTAAAGGTGGAGTCAAAGATAACAAGCTAATACACTTTTTGTCAAATACTCGCAGTCCACTAGCTGCCCATTCTGTCTGTGCACTGAAAGAAGTATGTTGTTTGTACACAGCCCTAGCTCTGTAAACGGGAATACAAAGTGGTGCGAAGAGCACCGTACATTATCCCAGCCATGGCAGTGCATGTTGAATGTAGGGGGGAGCTTCTGAAGGAGCACCCTATGGCATTGAAGGGAGAGAGAGTTTGTTTTGATCGAGTTAAAATATCAACTTTCTTTCTCCAACCACCCTGACGACCTTTTAAGGTGCTATGAGGAGGAGCCTACAGTTGTCATCATTGTCTATTTGTTCTTTCATATCATTTTTTCCTTCTCTATACTCAAAATAATGCATCCGAGTGTTTTCTGTGAGTTTGTTTTTTTCAGCCATCAGTTGGACTGCAAACAAAACACATCTGGTTGATAAAATGTTTAAAATCCTCAAAGCATATTTTATATGAAAGTGCTTAAATATTGGTCTTCAAAGACTCTGTCATAACTTGATTGTGTTCAAGTTATTATGGATAAGAAAAAGCAACCAGGACCGAATGTATATTTGTAATTATTGTGAAATAATGTGAGTTATGAAGTTCCATATGGAACTTCTATATGAGAACATCACAGTTTGTTTTTAACTGTCTGGTATTTGTTTATAACAGCCTTTAAATTGTATATTGTAGCCTTATTATATAGATTTTTAAACCAATATAGACTGTGTGGTTTCCTGCCTTGGGTTTGCTTCTATGGTACCAGAGGAAGCTCATCATCCCCTATAAATATATACTAAATTGTAAATATTGCACAAGATTATTGCACAGGTATGAAGCAAGTTTAGTTTGTCAATATATCTGGCTAGAAAACTAGTAAATTGCTCATTTGGTAAACCATTTTATGGTTTATATTTTCTTTATGAATTGTTTTGTTGAAAAGACACTTACAAAAATGCACCTTTTATTTATTTAGTTTTTTTTAATAGATGCTATTCTATTCTGATGCTAAATGTCTCAAAATAAAATGTTTCACATAAATGCTTGATGTTTTTGTAAATTTTTATTAAAGGGTATTCACAAATAGGCCTTACACTATACTGTTCTATTTGTGCATGCCAGGTTTTGTTTGTGTTGAAATTTGCCTTATTCCTACCATGCTTAAAGTGCTTTAAGCATGTTAGGAATAAGTCTAATTTCAGCACCATGCCGCTGATTGTATATGGCTAAAACAACTATTACAATTGAGAGATATTATACTTTTACTAGCTCTTGGCTATGTCTGAACTAAATCTGAACATAATCTGCATAAAGGAAACATCTGTTTTCTCATACTGCATGCTGGCAGAGTTGCAGTAGTAAGCTAGTCATTTGATTACTAGACCAAAGACTAATCAACACAAGTCTCCAAGGCTGTCTCTATCACATTGAAAATGTCTCTTCACTTTGAATCAAAGGTTTTCACCCCCTCTCTTTGCATTTCGCACACCTTGTATTTTAGGGCTAGGTGTGAACATCACTTGCCCTCCTGGAGTGTTCATTTGCACCTTTGAAAATCCGGCTCCCTGATCTCATAGGCCTACATTATACAGAAGGTTATATTTTACTGTAGGCCTGGCTATGACTTTTGTTTTTTATTTGTTAAAAAAATATATATTTCACAATGACCTAGCCTAACTCTAGCTTATGCCAAAATATTGACTATTGCTTTTAGCCTTTCCAATTTACATCACAAATGCACCTCTATTGAATGTATTGTCATGATTAGTGTAACAAACAAGGAAAAGTGTTGTAGCCTAGGCCTACAGTAATTTAAGTATTTTTGTATTCAACTGTGTAAATTGTGGGCTGGTGCAATAGCAGAACAAGGCCTAATCACGTGTTGCAACAAAGCATCAAAGTGAATGAACTTAAAACTCTGTTGGAAGCACCTAAAAAATGGAAACAATTGTCAATGTATCTAGAGAGGGGTTAGAAATTATATCTACAGTATACAGTAGCCTAGGGTATATTGTAGTCTATATTGTGCATAGCCTACTGAAAAAAACTTACATTAAGCAATTTGGGATCTTCTTCTTATCCTTCTAAAATGCAAACACATTAGCCTACTGCACTTATTTAACCTATAAAAGCCATTTGTACACATGTATTGAAATACCTAATACTTTGTACCCAGCTAATGACCTCAAATAATGGCTTTAAGAATGCCCTAATCCTTTCATTCGCACCTCAGAAATGTTTAAGACCTGTTAAAAGCACATAAATGGTGCAGTTCAAACTAATAAAAACATTGTAGGCCTAGTGATGTTTGTCTGTAAAGGGCAAGCCTTTAATCTTTCTCTGGCCAAGAATTAGGTTTCTTCTAGCAGTAGTATTTTATGTAAACAATTAACTAACTCTACTGATTACAAACAAATGCAATTAAAATGGATTAACAGGTAATTTATTGAAGAGTTTGGACGTAAGCAATCAGACAAGGTTACAATTGACATTATAAATATATAATTGCTAAGATCCTACACAAGGAACATTTACACAACTATCACAGTTATCCTAGTGGAACAGTGTTGTCTAAATATTGAACAAGTAAATATTTACATCTGCATTTACCCTCCCTTCACTGAAGGTATGGACACGTCAATAAGTTCCTGAAGATACTACATTTGTTATTATTACTGTTAAAACCTATTTAAATACAGTTATATTCTTAAATACTTTTTCGATTACCTATAGTTACATTTAATTAAAAAAAAATGCAAAGAGCTACCATTATACTGTATGCTATCATTAAACATATTCCCCCTTATTAAACAATACAACAAACAAACAACATGGGGTTATTCCTATATTTAACCAATTACCACGGCCTCCAGACTGAAGTAGAGTACGTTGTAGATGGCAGACACAACACATCCTGAGTGTCAACCTCATCTACAGAAATACTGCTCTGCTCCAAGTCCGTCTCTTCAAGGTCAGAGCCGAGGTCATCGCTGGAGGAGATGGACGGCACTGGAGACAGAGAACTGGACGGGGTCATCGCCTCTGGCGAGCCCAGTGCTGTGAACATGCTCTCAGACAAGGGCCATATGCTGTTACCGCTGGGGCCACATTCGGCCACCATGTCCTTCAGCAACGCCTGGAGGCGGTCCTCGTGGTTCAAGGGCATGCTCTCCAGCAGGTGGTTCAGCAGCTCCGCGGCGACGACCGGGTCAATGCCGGGACAGTTGGACACAAAGGTATGCACTTCATGCATGCACTGGACGTAGCCAGCAGCAAACCTCTCACATGCCTCCTGGTGCACGAAGTCTGGTGAAATAAAACACATGCAAAGCTTCTATGTACAGCCATAGATCTGCAGATACACAGGCAGCTATTGCTATTGTAAGCTTAATTCTGTTTTAACAAGTTACAGATACAGCACAGACACAAACTAAAGAAGAACAAATAAATATTGAAATCTATCTATCTATCTATCTATCTATCTATCTATCTATCTATATATCTATATATATATATATATATATATATATATATATAATTACAGACCTTGATCGCGGCTCTGTAGGATGCTCTCCACTCGTTTCACTGTCATCTCCAGCACTTCAGCATTCTCTATTTTTGATTGCAACTGCGAGTCAGAATGGTCAAACGTTAAATCTACTTTTACAATATCAAGATTTCACAGTCGTTCAATTTGATTTTACAGAAACCGATACAAACACGAACTTTAGGCAACTATAATGTAGACTATGGCTTACATCTGTGTCTGCGATAAGAACTCGGAGTTCAGTTAGACTTTCATTTATGCGAGCCCGTCTCTTCTTCTCAATCAAAGGTTTTCTAATCTGGAAAACCAAACATAAAGTTAATTTACGTGTTTTATGTGCAATGTGTTATTAGGCCTACCTGTATGCTCGCTATTACAGTAATTACCTTTCTGTCCACTTTAACGCCACTGAATTGATCATCTCTGTTCATTCCGTTTGTTTTACGATTGGGGGCCATGTTGAAGTTTAACCCAGGCGATGCCAAAACTGAAGATTTGGCTATAGTGAGCCGTTAGAACTTGTCAATGGAACAGATGGCCGGCGGTCCCAGCTGCCGGCTAAGCTTGCAGGGATGCAACGCTTGTTATGCCGCTCCAAGCAAGATCCACATCAGTTCGGTATGACCGCTCATTTACATGTCAATAGGAGAAATGGCTGAACTATCAAGTGACCGAGTTTGGGACAAAAGCAATGCTCAATGATTGGCCGGTACCAGCAGAGCGTTCGTACCAGCCAATCACTGGGTAGCCATACTGTTGAGAAATACTATATTTCAGAAATTGAGGAAAGATGGAATAATTATACACCAATTAACAGCCGTATTGTTCAAAACAGGTTGTAATAGGTACCAATGTAGATACCAATTTATTTTATAAGGGATTATAAGAAATATGCCTACTTCATATAGCCCTACAGCATGAATGTTTAGGGGCCTTACAATTCTCTGAAAGAGTTGCTTTGTTATAGTTATACCGTAACCTACCGTACTGTAGTCTACTTTGTTTCTGCTGTTAGCTAGACTATTGACTATTAAGTCCAAAAATCTTATGTATTTAAATGCACTACACAAGATTCGACAATTCTACAGTAACAAAATATTAACACTATACACAACACACACTTATTAAATAAAAAAAGAAAAGTCCATGTAGCACAGACGGAAAGCAATAGATAATAAAGGCTACCTACAGTAAATAAAGCATACTTGTGTGAAATCTGCTTAAATGATAAAAAATCATGACATGCATTTACAGCATTCTATTCGATTTCCACTTTGCAGAATGCACACACACTGCTCAGCTACCATAGGCATACTGTATTGAAGGGTTTACAGCCTAAATGATTGAATAGGCTACAGTACCACAAATGCTATTGAAATCTGGATACTGGCATTGTCATTTCTATTTCTGGAATACATAGGCTACTACTACTACCGAATATATTTAGTATATTCCTCGTGTATTCAGCAATATAAAACTGTACTGCACGGTGAAAGAATAAATCATTAGATTTCCGGATAATCGGGGTGTTAATGATGGGTAGGACAGATTTGATACGCAACTTTAAATAAAACACGGAACTCACTTCCATATGTGGCGTTTGACTCCAGATTAAGACACCTAGTTAACTTCAATATCGATAAAACCTAGAATTAATTACATAAAGCCAGCATTTATTCTTATATTAATTTAATATGATCTAAAAACATTTAAATATATGTTTAATAAGGAGTATATGTCAATTCATCGTTAATATAAAACGGTCTTTGGGACGACGACTTTTATTTTCATACTGGCGAGGAGGATTTCCCTCCAGGCCCACACACAGTTCGTTCGTCACAGCCTCAACGTACGCTCTTCATACGTCACAAGGCTCGTACGAAGTGGCGGGGGCGAGATAGTGACACCAGTATAAAATCTTCCCGGTTCGGGAGATGAAACCAGTGTACAAAATAGAAAGAATACCAGTATACAGACATGGTGAAGATTACCTTCCAGCCCGTTTCGGTGCAGAAGACCGAGAAGGAGAACGATGGAGACAAGATTATTATTCCTCAAGCTCATGTGAGTTTATATTATTGATCCCCTTTGAATGTATTCATGCTGTGCACGTAAACCAAAGCTTTTGTTATGCTAATTATGTATTTATTCGTACAATTACCAGTGCATGTTGTGGCGACAGTGTTTTGCATGAAGTTTATATGTTATTTGTTTCCTGTTCAACTTTTTTTTTAGATGTGCGGTGCAATGATTAACCAGTCGTAAAGTAGCCTAGTCAAGGAATGTTGACATTACGTCACATTTGGGTGCAGGATATCAGTACAGTACTAGTACACTGCAGATGGAACACATTGTGCTTGTAAGAAAACTAACCAAAGGAAACGACAAATATTTATTAATCATCGTTATTATTTTTCTTCAAATTGACATGTCCCCTGTACACTAAATA
>JAODUG010030092.1:0-19179 GCA_027564795.1 Aphredoderus sayanus
TCACTAGCTCTTTGTGGCAGATAGAAGGCGCTAAACCTAATTCTACAGCTTACACAGACATTTGATGTGCACTGCTGATGAAACAAGATGTGACTTTGTAACCCAAGAACAACAAGAGGGTTAAAATAAAATAAATAAATAAATAAAATAATAATGTTTTTTCCCCCACAACCAATCTAGCAGCTTCTGTCTTTATTAGATACTTTCTCAAGGAGGGATTGGTCAGGGCAACTTTTAACCTAACCAAATTACCCAGCATGGATTTTCTCTAATGACAAGCCTAGGTTATATGCTGAGGTTGTCAACAGAGTCTACCTGACTTAGGCTCAGAGGGTTTGTTTGGGGGTACAGTCGAGTATGTGTGTGTGTGATGTTTTGCAAAGGGTTTCACATGTACACATGTATTTTGTTCAGTCAGAGGAAAAGTGAGGGGAGATGTGATAATGATGTTCCAGTTTGGGTGTTTCCCACCCTGGGCGATGATTTCATTGTTGTTTTGTCTTGAGGATCCATTACATTACAGTTACCACCATCCAAAAATAACTCAATTGTTGCTCACTGAAAGAGCTGCCCCACGCCTTTTTTACCCTGCTGATAATCGTGAAAATGTACTGTACTTTATGTTAGGCTGTCAGGTGAGATGTCATAATATACTATACGTCATTTGACGTAATGCCACCACACTAAACAAATACGGTTTCACTTGTTTTGGGAATAACATGAGATCATAGGTAATGTAAAAAGCCATATGTCTTTCCTTTATTTTAGAACTCAAATGATGCTTTATCAAATACATTTAACTGCCATATACCTTTTGTGGCTAAATTCCTGTTTTATCAGAAAACACTTGCAGGTCTTTTTAAATGATTCATTGTTAAAACAATTGACACATGCTGTATGTAAAATGTCCAGGGGTGATTTAATAAAGGTTTACATAGTCTCTCTGCTGCAGTTGGGTATGCCTTCCTTTGTGGTATGTCTACTATGGCGAGAATGTAAACTGTGCTTGCAATGTGATCCTCAGTAGTAGCTGGGGCAGACTTGCAGATCAGAGAAGGCTTAACAATGCATTTGTGCTGTTTCTTCTAACTGCTCTATAAGAGTTCACCTGGTAAAGTTGTTTAACCTAATTGTGGCACATCCTCTGCATATTGCATGTCCCTGTTTTCTCCTAATGCAATGGAATATGTTTTTGTATTGTATTGTAGACTTAAATGCATAAAGGCTAGTATCATTATATAAAGTCAAAGTGTTTTCAAACCTGATGTTGTAGTAATTCTTTCGCATCTACTGTATTGCAGTTGGCAATAGAGATAGACAAGCTACTTGAACATTCAGACAGTCTGAAGTACAGATGCATGAATGTCATTATCAAATCACTGACATCAAATGAGTTGGCTCTATAAACAGATTAGAATTTACTGGAGATGAGATGTTAACAAAAACCTACCTGTAAGTAATTCATAGCCCAAATCAGTCTACAGCTTTGCAGAAGCTGATGCATTGACCAACTGATTTGAGCAGAAAGACAAGACCTTATGACCTTGTGTGCAATTGAGGAATACTATGATAATTTAAAGTACATATTTTTGTACCATAGATGATTATTTTATAAAATCGTATTCTATATTAGTACCTATTTTACCTTTGTAGGATGAATGTAACAGCCACCTGAACAGATGGACTTCTATGAAACACTTTCCAGCCTGACCTGTCAGAGAGGAAGAAGGGGCAGTCTTCTTTGAGGTCACATACCTGAAGAGATTTCAGGAACATAAACATCTGATTAACACACATTGAAGGCACATTAATCTGTATTACATATTATACATACTCTACAGTCATGCTCTTTCCCACTAATAGCAATATACTGTACACAATATATATTATACTGCACACAGCTTTCTTTCTTGTGTTGGGAGTGCCTCACAGAGGACAAAACAACAATGATGCAAAACAATAACCAAACATTAGGTGTACATATGATACAACACAGCACAATAGAATAGAGCACAATATATTTTCCATTACAAATACAAAACAGCCCAACTGAAAAAATATAAGAGGCTGCTTTCAAAAGTCTCATTATGTCTTATCATCACATACAGTACAGTTACAGTAATATTGATAGATGGAAATACTAGACCCATGATGTGTATATTCCCACTTGCAGTTCACGTCCACTCGAAATATACTTATATTATTTTTATTTCTATTCAAACATATACTAAACTAGCTAACAATGTGCACTCACAGTAGGCTGAGAACTGACTGAATATATATGAACTCTTTTATCATATAATCTGAACTGTAAGTGTTACACGGTCACCTATTACATGTTTATAAGACCACTGTCTTGCTAGTAGTTTCAGCATAACAGTGAAGTTTCGCTGTTGCAAATACACTACACACCTCATGAGAGGCTATGTTATCTTTACTACCTTCATACTTTTCAGACTTTGGCTAGATGGGTTTGGAGAAGAGGATTGTGGGACTTGGGGTTTCTATTTCAGTCCCTTTGATGGATGGGGTGTTACTTAGCTTTTAGCTGCCCAGAAACACAAAGATAGAGACAGAGGGAAAGGGTCTTATCTGGTAATGTGGAAATCTTTATCCCTGTGATGGTATGACTCTTGTTTTGACACACTGATCAACACCAGCACTTAGCATCCTTGCCACAAGTTGTGATGTGTTTGTTATACCAGCAGTCAACCTGGAATCACATCACCTGCAATTTTCAACTACAAACACAACTGTGTTTTTCAGAATGAGAGCAAATTCTTACTGTATACATGCCTACTGTATGTACTTGCTGAACTGGGATGTGTGATGTGGTCTCACACAATATGGTTAATGAGAGTGAAAGAATATGGCCTGATTAAACAATTTCCTGTCCGTTGTGTTATCGAGTAGGCATGAAAAACAACCCTTTGAAATGTGATGCACTTTCAACATGAAACAACCATGACCACAAAAAACAAATGATGAGGTATAAAAGAGCTAGAACAACATAAGTTGAAAGGGGCCCCCACAATAGCTTTGTGACAAAGAGAGAGAAGCATACTTATTTTTTTCCTCAAATGGACACACCATTACACTGGTGATGTTGAACAACTTCTTCCTCACTAAATGGAATGGCATGCAAATCATTTTTAAATATCCAAAGATTATCCTCGTATGTCTGTAAATAAAATACAGGGATGTTACATGTTACATGTTACATTAAACATGTTTTTAATACCACTGGAAAGGTTTTCCCTGACATAACAAACTAGCAAGATTGTCTATTGTGTATTCCTGTTATGAAGGTTACTGTGTAGGGGAAGAGCAATTTGTTGCTACTATGCATGTCACTCACCTCTGTGGTGAAACATTAAAGTCTGTGCCAGTATATTTAGAACAAAACATAGCTTAGTGCCACATAAACCAAGATTATCTTAACAGATAATCTTACTGCAGATATCATACCCAGACAGTGTCACGTCATCAGTGTGTCAGCTGTTTAGTTATGCACTGAAACTTTTATCCAACAAATAGTGATTTATGATTACAGACATTTTATTACAATTTGCCCTGAAGAGATTGTTATTTTTGAAACTGCCCTTTAGAATTAAAAATGACAATTTTCTGATTATACACAGGACTGTGAGAATATGATGTATCCAATATCAAAACTGTTACACAAAACAAACACCTTTGAAATTCTACTGTATTCTTTTTCTGAGAGTTTACAGCCTGCAGTACTTAAATAAGTAATGGATGAGTAAGATAAGTGTAAAGAAACAAACATAGTAAATGACTAACGACTAATGTGTCTCTGCACAGAAATTCCATGCTTATGATCGGTGTTGACGTGGGTGACAGCGGTCTGACACGCGATGTGGGCCCAGGGACACCAACAAACGTGTGTGTGACGCCAAGACAGGGCTCACAGATAACATTGAGTGTCCCTGCATGTGCAGGCGCAGACAGGTTCGACAAGGGAGGTGTTTTATTGTCAATAAAATCACAGAAATAGCAATGAAAGATGCCAAGCAGTCATGAATGTGTAGTGTCATCTATGTTGAAGTTTAAACTCACTCTGAGCATGTTCTTGCTTCTAATCTTCCATAAACCAGTTTGCACTTGGGCTTTGTCCTACATATTGGTGACCCAAGTTAAAGATGGCTGACATTGGCTACACAAGCATGAATATATTTAAATTAAAACAGTATGTTTGGGTAAACTGTATGTGTCACCATTAAAGCCTTTTATTGTGTATGGGTTTGTTGAGAGGGGGCATCCAAATCAAACCAAAGCAACAAACATCCACCAACCAAAAGCAGCCCAAGACCAAATAATAATATTGTATTGATGGTTTTTAACCTCAAAAGCAGTGCCAGACACAAATAGAGTAATGCACCTTTAAGTTAAAAAATTGTGGGTGAATTATCGCTACCAAGTTCAAATCCATGTATTGTTATAGTTTCCACGTTTTATTTTGTGTATTAGTACAGCCATCCAAACCAGTGGATTACATGGTTTAGTTAACATTTTCACATTCTAAATGAAAAACTATGTTTGTAACTCTTAATTATTTTTCGTTCCCTATCTACTGACAATGTCAGGTGACCACATTGTTTAAAATTATAGCAATACCATGATTCATTTTAAATTAGAGTAAACATATTTTGTATGGTTATTAGGTTAATAAAGCTTATGTAGGGTAATCAAGGATTCATTGTAATGGCTCAGAACAATGGATGTTATAGAATACCCCGATTATAGTGCCTCAGTTTCATATAAATGGGGGTTGAATGGAAAATATATAAAAGAAAATGTGTATTTACAGTAAGACTGTTTTGTTGCATTGTTATAAATTGGCTACTGTGGGAATATTACAATATTGATTATAACCTGTATGAACTGTTTTGGTGCTGTGATCCACTTCCTGACACAATGTATTAAGTGGAATTCTTATTCTTCATTAGGTACACATTATACATGTTTGTGTGATTGCATGTGTGTGAGCAAGAATGCATTTGTGTGTGTGTGTGTGTGTGTGTGTGTGTGTGTGTGTGTGTGTGTGTGTGTTTGAGAAGCTTCTTGTTAACTGTTTTCACAGCTGAGAATTGCAAGAAGGCCTTTCCACACCTCTTGACAGCTGTGTTCAGCCCAGTCACGCTATAGAGGCAAACAGCAGTGTTCTCCACCTCCTTAAACAAGGCCTTCTGCATATACAATTACAGATATGGTGTCTCATTCAGAAAAGAGTAATGCAACTATCGACAGAGTGATACCTAGTTTTTACTCTACAAAAGTAAACTTTAGCAATTAGGTAATTGAAGATAGAGGAACTATGCCATTTTGAAAGGACACGTTACAGTATACTTGACTAGCATACAGTATATTACATTTCATATGTTTAGGTAACATCTTGTTGTCCAAATCCATGCAATTGTTCTTCTTGCCTTTTCTTTTCACATTACATTACAAAATAATTTGTTCCTTTTCTGTTCATGCGTTATCTTAAATACTTCAGTCATAATTAATAGGTTAAGAATGTACGTATGTCTGAAATATATCTGTAACAATCATATCATATTAATCTGATATACACTCCTACTTTCTAAACAAGGCATTTGATTAGTGTGGATATCCTGGTTAAAAGCAAAGCTGTTACATTGTTCTCAAATCAGTCATTCTATTGATTAAGAATAGAACAAAAGAAAGAGTTTTACGTGCCAGTTACTGTTTTTTGGCTAAATGTATTTACCTTATTAGCCGTCATGACATTACAGTTTAAAGCATACATTATACAAAGAAAGACACATTGTGTATTTCTACAGTATTTGAAAGACTCTCCACATGTTAAGCTTTGTTTTGACAGTTTGCCACGTCAAAAAGAGAAGACTGTATACCAAGGAGTGGCTATTGAATTCAACCGCAGAAATATGGCTTCAGGGTCTTCCTGAGCCACCTTTTGGACAAAACAGAGGAGGTGTTAAGGGAGGAGGTGCCAGAAAATGCCAAAGGAGGGAAAAATATGTGGCAGCAGAGTCCTACAGTATCAACAACAATCAAGTTCAAGTTTCTTTTATTACAACAAGGCTGGTGGAATAAATCTCAGTACAGATGGAGTGGCTGCAACAATACACATAAGGACATAAGCGCAACAACAATTAAAAATACAATACACAAATTCACCTCGTATAATTACACATTTTGTATTGTCAACTATATTGCTGATCACTGATTCTGGCTACAGTTAACTGAAACAAGTGTATTAATAATTAGTTCATCATATTGCCTCAAAATTTGAATATTTCCTTTACGATTTAATCCTAGCACACTGGAAGATGCAATCATTAATATCTCAGTAATATACTTGTGAATTATAAGCAAATGCATGTCATGTGTGTTTTTTTAACTGTACTGTATCTATTCAGTTATTGTCATAACTGAATATATACTTCAGTGTTGAGTAAGCATATTCATTGTCATTCTAAGAGAAATGTCGAGTCACCATGTTTCATTAGATAGGCCTAATGTATTTCAGAAGAAAACATTTAAATATAAAACCAAAACAGAGTGCATAGGGTTTTACACGGTGGGTGTTATATAGTAGTCAATGCTACATGTACTGTATTGTATTGTGAACTTGTGATCTCTGAAATAAATTATTTTTGATCACATTTATTGATTCAAATTTACTTGTAAACCCACTATGAGATACAGTGTAAATAACACATTGTTTACATGGTTAGATGGCATAGGAGAGAGTGACCATTATGACAGGAAATGACTAAGTATCAGGGGATCAAAGTTCTCATGTTGTCTACACTGAAATGTCACTGGGTGCCATTAAACAGATAAAGGAGAAACACACACACACACACACACACACACACACACACACAGACACAAACGGCCATGTGTAATGAGGTGTGTGGACATCTCATTCATAGCAAATGTTATGCCTAAACAAAGTATGCTAATAGCAATAATACAGGCTGATGAACATTCAGGGTGAAGATTCTATATTCTGTGAAATGAGTTTATGTTGTTTGTTTCATTTTACCCACATCTTTTTGTTTTGTGTACTAGCATGTTTTGTTTCAATTCAAGGTTGTTTTGTGTCCTTTTGCTAATGAGAACCAAGATGCAAACTTCATATGCATCAATAAATATACTACAATATAATATCTGTATATCTATTGAATTTTAAATAGAAGGATTGTACAAGAAAAATATACACGATCAAATTGATTATGTGACTTTAGACAGATTGAGTTTAGACTCACAAACACCTGACTATATATGTTAGAGAATAATAATCAAACATTTGAACACAATCAAGAAGCAGCCAAAATGTATAGACAGATCCCTTGGCAAAGATATGGAAGTCTCAAAAGGGTGTTGAAACGCCCCCTAACGGTTATAAGAAACAATGCATGTGTTAATGTTGATGACTATTTGCTTAGTTTTGGAGTTTATACTCAGTTATCAGGAATTAATATAATCCTCGGGTTACCCCGAGGACTAAATTAATGTGAAAATAAGCAAAGAAACAGCACAGTCATTTTGGTCTTCAAACTAAGTACGGAAACAGATTAATCAAACTATGCTAACCTATCCAAACTATGCAATGTATATTTAGAATAGTAATGAGTTAATAAACTAAAGAGAGCTGGATAATTATATTTCATAATTTAATAATAACCTCCCTTTGAAAATATAGAAATTCTGATTTACAACCTACAGCATATTTGATTCAATCCACTTATTACGACAACATACCAAATAGTTTGTACCATGGGACACTAATGACTTATACTGGCCTGACTCACAGTATAGTATGTCTTCAGAGAGCTTTGTAACACCACTGCACTATTCAACAACATGATTAATGATAATCTACTTGATTATCACACTGCAAATAATTAAACAAGCAAACACGCCCTTATGTGTAAGAAATTATAACTTATAATAAATCAACTGGGTTGTACTGTTTGTAAGGCTAGTTCCTATCAGTGTTCTGTAAGTCCCTATAAACTAAGACCTGCAGTGCCATGCCAGTGTTTTGCCTGTTGTTCTTACCGAGGTTGTTAAAACCATTGTGTTTCTGTTATAACTGTTTCCTAGAGGACGCAGAAGTTGGTCTTAACACAAAAGTTGGTCTTAACACAAACGTTGGACAAATATTGAGAGTTTTGGGTGATGAAGGTCAATAGTGGTGTAATGCTTACAATGTGTATTTTTTTCTCATACCTTGAAGAAGCCAAATGTATTACAGGTATTTCTAAATGAATTGAATTGAATTGAATGTTTTTTTGTTAATTCATGAATACGTCCTGTATACTGTACGTACAATTAATATATATTAAACAGGCTATAGATTGGCCACTTTAAGGTCTTAATCTTAAGAAAATATTAGCATTACAATCCAGGTTAGAACCCCTCATTTAAATCCATTCGATTAATTCTCATGAGAAACAGAATATTCTGTCAAAATGTTAATTAGCCTGAGCTGCTGTCAACTTGGCATGCTCAAAATAGGCTGTTATAGTCTTTTGTGTGGTTTTCGCTTTGTATTCATGCAGCTCTGATAGGAGGCAAAAGGGAGGCCCCTTCTGTTTATGCTGTCTGTTTCCTGTGTGGCTGCTTGGGAGACTGTGAGGTAAAAGACACAGCAGACAAGAGACCAATCAAACGTAAACACTGAGCAATGGACGGCAGAATGAAATGCATTTGCTGTTTCACTACTAGGGTATCGGTGTCAGTCAGGGTACCATACTGTATCATATGAAAGGTCTAATAATACCATAATATATAAATAATTAAATTCCTACTTACTAACATGAAACACAACTAAAATTGTGAAAATACATTGTTTCTTATGATAGTTATTTTGTTGTACTTACTGTATAATAATGCATACAATAATATATACTCTATATGTTATAGAAATATTTTATACAAACAAATGTTTTAAACAAATAACCAAAAATATGTTTACAAATTATCATGTAAAAAAAAAAGAAAAAGTAGGACAATCATTGTACGTTTACAGTTAACAATTTTACAGTGAATAAGTAATTTTGTGATTTCCCTTACAGCCTTTCGCTGTGAAAGTAACTTTTTATGACAGTGCTCTTTGGCTCTCTGGGGTAATTATGCTAAGCTGTGTGTTTATGTTAACTAATAGGCCCCTGATGACTAGCTTCACTACAGCTGGGCAGGGTGAGTAGAGAGGCACATTAGTTTGACCGTGTGAGTGCCAGGCAAGTCTATCAGACTTTGATCCACCAGCTATCAGGAAAACCGTGCTACACCATTAAAGCACTACTTCTCCCTAGAGAGGGCTTGTCTTTCCTATCAAAGCACTGCCTCCGCTTCATATAACTGGACCTCTACTCCTGGGTGGTCCAAGGACTTAGCTGCGTAATAGCGGTGCTGAGGCATTCCCAGAACTGATGGAATATTGTGTCAATGCCTCATTTCACCCAGATAGCAATAGCACAATAACATACTGTGGACGTGCCTGATAAAGCTAAAAGCTAAGGTCAGGCATGGCTTCTCAACATGAAGTGTTCAGAATGCCCGCAAGGAATTGCAAAATGATTGCAAAATAGCAATCACCTGCATATAGTGCGCACCGCTGAGCAAAGTGAATCATCGGTCCGTTGAAAACAAGAGCAAGGGATGTGTTAATTTGATACGCACCAATTTACGTAGCGTGTCTATGTGACTGTCCTTTCCCTGTCATTAATGCCAGTGCGTCACAGGAAGTCTTTGTTGACCCGTTCAAGTTGAACACTTAAGTAGGGAGAGATGATATCATTCATTTGCGCCACGGGAGAGGCCCAGGATCTGGTCTGTGATAGAGGGGAGGCCTCTCTGGTGTCTAGGTCTTGGATTAGCTCAGGGTACCAGGGGGCTGTGATGACCAATCCTACATGTTTCCTGCTACCGGTGACCTTGTCCCACTACGAAAGGGGTGTGGTCTGTTCTTCTCTAACAGAGTTTCCTGCCTTCCAATATAACTCTAATTGGAAATTTGGGTGGCCCTGTTTATTTACATGGTTGAAATGCTCCGAGGTTGTATTTATATTTTCATGCCGCGTTCTCAGCAGTGCTGCATTACACAGCCTTCCCCTGAGATCTCTGTGGGGGATAGAGTGGTGTGTGTGTGTGTGTGTGTGTGCGTGTGTGTGTGTGAAAGAAAGATGATGTTAGCAAAACTAAAACAGAAGTGAAAAATCTATATTCGCAATTTCTTTACCTTATATATATCCTAGTTGGTAAAATTCTTAGACGAACATTGAGAAACTTGGCTTCTATGTCTGTTAATCGAACTAGTTGATGAATCCAGTATTCTAAAGCATCATATTTCCACTTAAAGGGTCATAATCTACTCCTTTAAACAACATGTGATTTGACAAGCCATTTGAATTTGCATCCGTGAATGCCATCAGTAAAATCTCATCACCAAAAGCTCCAACACAGCTAGTCAGAACAGATGTTTATTATTTAAATAAAACAGAGCCCACAGAAACAGCCTGTTCTTGTAAAGCGGCATGCAACCTGCTAACATACTGAATTTAGACAGGGTGGTGGGTGCTACACTATAAACGTCACAAGTATTTTTTTAAAGACCATATGGAATAGTTTCAATTGAAGAGAGTGAAATATGGGACCTATTGTACAGTGAATAAGGTCTTAGTTTAAGTCATTACATATATTGAAACCAAGGCTTCAATCAAAATGTCCCTCAAGTCCCATAAGTACACTTGGATAAAAACCATCCTCAGATGAGCCATGTGAGAGTGGTGGCAGTGTGTGTTTATCTTGCAGACCAGAGCGGCTGAGTGGCGGAAGGCAGGGCTTTCTTCTAGTCAAGCTGTGGCTACAGAGTGCCTAGACCTGACTCTAGATAAAGTAAACACACACACACACACACAGTTTCAGGGCTCTCCTGTCCTCCTCCCTGCAGTCAGATGGAGACCACACACCCAGACCACACAGATTCTGAGCGCAGCCCAGGTCCCTCTCACGCAACATGGTTTAGAGGCTGTCACTACCAACATGTCTCCTTTGATTGAAAACAACACTATTTACAAATAATATGAGATACCGTGCATTGAAGCATGTAGTATGTTACATATGATAGACCTACATTTAATAAAATACGTTGCAGCATAAAATACGTGCAGCATTAGTATGGCACTGTTTGGTAAAAGAACAGTGTCTTAGGGTCATTTCCAAATTTGTAATGTTTAAATGCATTTAAACACTTGAAACACCATCACTCCCTGGTGGTGAATTATTTGATTGCACCCAAGATACATTTTATTAATTCTGTCTGAAAGTCACACTAGGTGTATTTCGCTAATGGGAGGGCAGAGCTCCATTAGATAAGTAGCCTGATATTTGAAATAATGTTGTGCTGTGTTCACCCAGCATGAAATCCTGCCAGCTTTGGTGGATGGGTGCAGTGTGTGTCACCAGTACATCACAATCAAACTTGGCATAGAAACCTTGTCTGGGTTCTATTCTGTGAACTCGACAAATAATGGCAAGGTATTGATCATTTTACAAATGATTACATGAATACAATAGTTATGCTATGTTGTTCTCACCTCATTGTTTTGTCACATTCCTGACAGCCAGGTTTCTATAGAAACATCCTCATTTTCCAAATCCCCACATGTTCCTCCCAAACAAAAGTCAGCTTCAAGCAGTCTAACTCCAGCACCCCTGCCAGGTAGATTGCAAGTCATTGCTATTTTCATGGCCGAATTAAACCACCAGGGGGCCATTGGGCAAGCAAATACCACGTGCCCCTGTCTGGTAAATAAATAAAGGCTTATTTTCTGTCTTCAGTAGTTTAATTAATATTAGATATAGCTGTGTGTATCTCTGCATAAGAGCCAAATTAGACATCATATGTCTGTTTAAGTTGTAGAATAAGAATTGGTGCCTTCTGCTGGCACCAGAAGGTAGTAGGACAGCATGAGGACTAAGAATATATTTATCTAGATATACAATATTTCTTTAAAAAAAAGCAATCCCCAAAAATCCATAATAGAATGTATATAGGCTACTTCAAATGAAGCCTATTACCCTATATATAGGCTTTCTCTACTATGCAATTTGGCAAAAAGAGCTTTTCAAAACCATTATTTGACCACCCAAGAAGGAAAGTGATAAATGGACAAGCAGAAAATTATTATTATTATTATTATTATTATTATTATTATTATTATTATTATTATTATTATTATTATATAATTGTACTAGCTATTTGCTTGCTGATCCTCTGTTCCTCTGTGCGCTCGACAAGATGACGCAGTCGCTGCCAGTGCCACCAGATGTCAGCAACCACCACTGGTCTAAGCGAATGCAGCTTGACCTCCTGTTTTGAATGTATTTCTCGGCACATTGATTGTGTTAGGATTTTGATTAATGTTCTTATTAAGACAACCCAGTCTACTGTCAAAGGTGAGGCGAAACCAAGTATAGCTTAACACCAACATACTGTACTGTAGGAAAACGTACAGACTTCATGTGGAGTTGAACAGAGGCTGCCACATATCCATGTAGCCTACAAAAGGAGGACATACAATATAATAGATACTGTTTAATAGTTTCATTCGGATATTTATTCATGATTTTAATTTATTTACTTAATAAAAATAATAACTAACTAATTTAAATCAATGTTATGTTATTACTATTTTTAATAGTAGTTACATTTGGTTACATTTGCATCAGCCAAATAAAATCAAAGAGATGAAATAGGCTACAGTTGACATCCATGAGAATACTAAAGTGAAAGATTTAGGCCTAGATGTTGAGAACAATTATATTAATTAACAAACCCCCTATGTTTCTTTTTTTGTCTGTGTCATTTTTAGTCATCATGTCATAGGCCTATTAATAGATAAATTATAAGTGGAAAATGCATATGTTCCGCACGCTATTTCCCGATAGTTTCATTTCTTTGTAAAAATTAATGAGGTGGTGGTTTGGTTAGGTTTGGTACATTAGTTAACTGTTATGGTCTGCTCAGTGGCTTTTACTGGAGGAGGTAAAACGGAGCGACTAACGGCTTTTATGGGCAAACGACCTGTAGCCAGACTGCAAGTGACATAGCTTCCTGTAGAGGGGGAACCACCATGATTCTTGTGAATATTGTTGAGATTTTTCTTTTCCAATAAATTAAGTGGTCTAGTAACCAGCGGTCGTTACCAACAGAGAACGGTAACGACCCCAGGCCAATATATATATATTATAGTATAGTATATAAATATATATAAATATATATATAAAAAATTATATATATAGGTGACTTACATTTCCAACTACATGCTGTAATGTGCAACAATTCTTGTAAATGATTTTACGAGAAAGTGTTTGAGTGTTTGAGTCATTGGTGTAACCAGGTTATTATCACATGTGTAGGTGGGGGAGTCACATGTAAGTCTGTGATATAAAGTTCTGGCAAATCTCTCTCTCTCTCTTCTCTCTTCTCTTCTCTCTCTCTCTCTCTCTCTCTCTCTCTCTCACTATCTCTCTCTCTCTCTCTCTCTCTCTCTCTCTCTCTCCCCAACATGTTTCCTGCTAGGGGCCCTCCAGACAACCTATAGTAAGAGCATTAACATGTATTGCTGTATGAAATAATCCTTCTGCTTCTGTTCCTCTCCTCTCAGAACTCCTTCTTCCTCCCCCTAACTAAACAGGTATTCCACCTGTAGCCATGCTCTTCTTGTATTAACTAGGGATGCATAGATATACAGGATTGGCCATACATCGGCATCGGCTGATATTCACCTGGTTGACTGCATCAGCCTATCGGCAAATAAGATAACTTTTACCGATGGCAGTGGCTGATGTTTATCTGTTGTGTCCATATACATATCAATAGATAAAAGACACAGGGGGTAAGATGGCGGCTCGTTCTTACAAAGTCTTTGCTCACTGGCGCAGTGAAGCTCGTGATTCTAATTGAAGAGTGGCGCCATTGTTAAAGAGGCTCTGATGCCGCATGGCCAGTACAAACAGGAGAGAATGTCACAACCTGCGACACTGGAATTCCCCACCTCAAGCCTCCTGCATGTGCACCGTGGTACAGCTTAAAATACAGCAGGAAGTTTAGTTTGGTTTTAGACTATACTATTAGAATTGTAGGCATGTTGTGTTTACTAATTAGCATTTACACTAAAAGTTTAAGAGAAGAAGAGTTTGTGCTCGCCAATATGCTGGGTGTTGCTCGTCCACGAGCATCAGCAGGCAAATAATCGTCCAACCTGCCTTTCTTGACATTGTTAGAAAGAATATATTGTATGTACATAACCACCAAGAGAATATTATGAAGCAGCATATGAGCAAAGTCTGGCTTCTGAACAAAAATTTGCGGAGCATTAAAACAGATAACGTAGTTATGAATGTAGAGTGTACTGCAGTTGGTTCTTCCGGTTGCAGTACCCCCCGTTACCACAAGACACGGCTGCTTCAAACCTAGAATCAGACCCTGCCCCCCTGGTTGTGTCGCATCAACTATGTGCTGGCTAATGGCTGAATTGGAGAATATCCAATAGGTGGTACTATGATATCGCCCATAACAGCTACTGGCTGGACATGACTCTCTGGCATGGCGCGAGGGCAATGGGTTTGTTTTAAGATAACAGCGAAAGAAAACGACGGCCATCAATTTAATAATCGGTGCATCCCATGTATTGACAGTGGATATACTGTAAGTCAAATTAGGCCGCGCAGAAAGGTTATTTTCTCTTTCTCCTCCACCCCACTGCCAAGGCAGCTCAGAAATCCCCCTTTCCCTCCTAAGGTTTGAGGGCGTTCATTAGCTGGGCACGAGCGTTGGCAGTGACTTCCTGCGTTACATCATTAGAACGGATGTCGTTGGCTGAGCGAGCTGGGTGGAGATCAGAGATTGATACGCAGGATATCACTCCGTTATGTAGCCTGGTAGGATATGTTTACGCCCAGTGAGGTAGAGGCAGCGTTCCACGTCTATCTGTTAATATGCCATCCCAAACGGCGTACGCCAGCCTGTGCCTTATTCTGGCGGATGTGTGCAGTGCTGTAGCTACGGCAACGGTACTCAACATTATCACCCCCACCCCCCTCTGCTTCTGTGACCCTATACGCCCCCCGCCGCTGTCACCTGGCACCTTCACTAACCTCTCACGCGTCTCCACCCTCCTGTCGGTCGGGACAGACGTGGGCGTTTGAGTGGAGTGAGGGGCACATTGATGAGCCACTGCCTCGTCACGGCTGCCAGTCAATCAGTCATCTGGCCCCCCCCCCACCTCCCCTTCCCTCCACGCTTAACAGACCGGGCCGATTGCAGGTGCAATATTGTTTTCATTTGACGCTTTCAGAGGTCAAATGAGAAAGCCATCCATTGTGCTGTCGGGAGTGTCAGCGCATGACGAACGGCTTGGATGCGAGCCATAATTTTCACTTATCTCCCTGTTCCAATGAACGGGCGAGCAGAGAGTCAGCCACCCCCACCCCCCCGCCACCCCCCCCCCAACACCCCCCACCACCACTGCAAAATAAGAAAATAATAGGCTGTGGCGGCACTACAGTGAGTTCAAACCAAGTTCACGCAGCAGAGCCCGTGCTATTAGCATGCTAATGATAGCGAAGCCTTCACCATGCTAGGCTTAGCCTGCCCATCAGTACTGCACAACAGCACCACCCGATGTAAAAAAAAAAAAGCAATTACGTTGGTGGGGCGAGGCCTAACCCTATGGCCCGCTAACAGGATTTGGATTTAGCCAGCGATGTCCCCCACGGCATGTGAAGACGCACACAAACACGCGCGGACAGGGGCTAATTCTGCCGAGGTACATCGTCTTGCCCCCGGGGGCATAGCCTTGGTAAACAAGCCTGCCCGACACAGCCACAACAAGAAGCGTTTTGTGAAGGCAAGAGAAAAATGAAGCTGTCAATGATGAGTCACAGAAATTGTGTGTACTGTACAAGCGTGTCAGTCTGACTGTGTGCGTTTTCCTGTCATGTGAAATGGGTTAACACAAGTGAAACATGGGTTTGAAAATGCAGCAAGAAATGAGTTAAATAAGTAATGGGAGTACAGGCAAAGGGAGAAACTTGAAAGAGATTTTGAGAATGCCAAGAGCTCCCTTCAACCTTTCTTGCCCGACTTTGTTGACATTTCCCTTAGAAGTGCGTCTCGCAGCGATGACGACAGCATCTGCTCTTTTCATTTGCTTTGTTAGAGCCATGCTCCTCAAACTGTGAGTCAGGACCCATATGTGACAAAACATATTTTCTGATATCTTTAATGATATGTGCTTAAAGTACACTTTAAACGGTGTGTATTTCTATGATTCCTTATGCTATAAAAAGGTATAGTCAGTCATTCTGGAGAAAGCTTGTTGATATTTGAAATCGATCAAAACAAAAACACCTCTCCCTTCAATGCCATAGGGTGCTCCCTCAGAAGCTCCGCCCCACACATTGGAAACACATTAGGATACTGTTGTGTGGTGTGGTCTGCAGCACTTTATGTTCACACTTACAGAGACAGGGCTGTGTAGAAACATCAGATTATTTTTTCAGCCCACACACAGCATGGGCAGCTATAGTGTAGCATGAAGAGATATTTGCTGAATTTAACAAAAAGTGTATTAGCTTACAATTGCTGACTTTACCTTTAATTTATTGCAACCTTGGCTCAAAAAGTGAGCCGGATGTTAACGTGCACACCAGCCTCCAGCTAACAACATAATATCCACATCTAAACACCTTCATAAACACAATAGCACACATTGGGGGATGGAGGACGACACACATGGGAAATGGCTATGGTAAAACATTCCTCGCTAACAGAAATAAAAGGTCGAAGTTATTAAGTGTCCTTGATGACGTGAACCCTATGCTAATTGTCCACTTGTATTTCTCAGGGGGGAATAAAGCACACACAAAATAATTTGACTTGAAAAAAATATTGCTATGAAGTCCAGACTTCAATAATGCACACTTACAGAATTTTCAAAAGCATTTTCAAAAGCTTCTTTCAGACATACTGTACATATTGTATCAAAGCTAAAGGAGCGGTCGGTTGAGTTTTAGAGCTACTGTATACATTTTGTGTAATTTGTTAAAAATGTCAGACATCCATCAGCTATCAGTGAGTGAAGTGCTCTGTGAGAATATCTGCTCTGATTGATAGCCCTTGCCACTAAAGTATATAAGTCGATTTACATTTTGCCAGCTACCTGATGATTTTGGCCATCAGAGCCTCTTTTCCCTGATTGGTTCGGCAAATTTACCTTGCCTGCCAATCACATGAATGTGCGCCAACAACTACAACATATTTGTCAATATTTTTTTCATTACACTTCTCAAATCCTACATACAGCAGCTTTAACATGACCTCCAGATATGTTAGATAATGTTATGTTATGTTACAGTAGGCACCATGATATTTTACGTAAGTATATATAGTATAGCAGAAAAAAAAAAAACAATACCAATGACCAATAAAAAATGTGTTTGTGTGTGTGCGTGTGTGTGTGTGTGTGTTGCCTTCTTCAGCGAGATGTTGAGGTTACAGTAATGCTAGAGGATTAGATGACTAAAAACAGACAGAAAACTGATTGTTCTCTCTTTCAATGCCCTGGAAGAGTCTGTACCAGTCTGAACAGGACCTGTTGCTGAATCATGAAGCATGAATCAAGCCGATGTTATGGAAAATAAACAAATGGGTTCCATTAAAGTTCATCTCAATTACTCTCTCCTAATCAAGTCCAAACAGAACCTGTTAACATTTTAGTTTTCTTTTAAGCTTTCATCTGGGTATTCCACACCTTTAAGATAATCTCTGGAGAATGTGTTACTTGTACCTTCACTCACTTACTGAATCTAATACATGAATAATTCTATCCTATATTTGAACATATAGTATAAAATTATTAATGTGAAAAGTGTGTTATTTTTGGTGTAAACCAATACTTAATTATGAGAATATTTGTCAAGTCGTTCTCAATACAAATTATTAAAAGGTAAAATGCAACTTCACTTCATTCCAATAAATGGACAACCAACTATTTATTTTCAGTAGTCAAATGTTCATAAAAAATAAATAAAAAAAAAAGAATAAAAGATAATTAAGAAAATGTTTTATGCAAATTGAAGCCTCGATTTCCACTCCGCGTTCTATTGCATTGACTGCAACACTGCCCTATTCATTCTGGGCCTGTGTGGACGAATTAACAGCAGTGCTATCGTTAATGGTAGTCGTACAGCAGTTAACTATTGTAGCAGGCTGACAGTATTAACCAAGGGGTCGCTGTGGCCCTGTCACTCAAACACACCGGCCCCGACAGATGTAATAATCCCAACTCATTCTAACTGGCCTCTTTATAGTAGAACATTACCTTAACCCCCCCAATTAGATGACAGTTGTGTTCGTGTGTGAGTGGCTGGGGTGGGGGAGAAAGTGAAAGAATGGGACAAAGAGAGATACATTAGAGAAATCCAATTAGAGGGAAGCTAATCACCGGATTAATGAGGGGGTGGGGACGACAAGAAGATCACCGTGCTGGGGAGGGAGGGAGGACTGGAATGAGATGGAGAGTGGAGGAGACAGGGATGAGGCATGGCATGAAAGATTGAAGGGTACAGAGGGGGATCACACACACACACACATACAGACACAAACCCCAGAAGGACCTAATGGAGAATCACAAGACTCTGCGATGTCCACTTTGAAACACGAAAAGCGCCACACATCAGGGTGTAGGCCTACCTCGCTCTCATCTCTCCCATCTGAGTGGGACCCCCACTGCCCTCTCCTCCACTGCCCTGGACCACCAGCAGCAGCCCAGAGCTGGTGTAACCAATCTGGGCTTAATAATGAGACTGGGAGTTTACGGGCCCCTCCGTGGAGATGTGGAGCCCTGGGCCCGAACAGCACCAGCAGGGGAGGGAGCTTTATCGACCCACTCTGTTCTCAGCCACCTGTCGGGGGCCAGCCTCCTGTTCCTTCTCTAACAATCCCCATCTCCTTATTATTTTCCTCTGGTTTTGTGTTTTGCTCTTTCTCTGAATTTCTGGGTCGCGGGCCCCAGGAACAGCAGGGCGGCCAGTAGACCAAGCCTATTTTTAAAATGCTTACTACTGCTGAGAGCTGGAAACTGTGTG
>JAODUG010030102.1:0-19178 GCA_027564795.1 Aphredoderus sayanus
TATGTATATATATGTATATATATATGTGGGTATATGTGTATATATGTGGGTATATGTATATATATGTATATGTATGTATATATGTATATATATGTATATGTATGTATATATATGTGTATGTATATATATATATGTATATATGTATATATATATGTATATATGTGTGTGTGTACATGTAGTACATTTGTCATATAGTTGGACATTCACAAACCGATGGCAGTGCAAGCCATGCAAGGAACACCTAACCACTGGGAGCAATTGGGGTTAGACATCTTGCCCAAGGATTCTTGCATGTGGTCCACTGGGGCTCAAACCCACAACCTTCCGGTTGGGAGTCAAACACCCAGACCATTAGACCATCATACACCACAATATATAGTTGGTGTGAACAGGCTCGTACTCCTCTTGCCGATAGAAAAACGCTTTGAACTGCACGCACTCGCACGCATTTACGTAGATACGGCGACCCAAACAATAAACTTTGGCAGGATGTTTTGGTGACATTACTAGAAACGGTTTATTAACACGTTACATTTGCATGCAACACTTCCGGAGATGTCCACAGCCTGTTGTGGCTTACCCTTGCAGTGAGTTGGGATGCAGTTTTACTTTCTTATGTTTTAAGTTACACATGATGGTGCGTTATTCCTATTACATTATATTTTAAGTTACACACATGATGATGTTATAAGCCTATTACATTATGCCATAAGTCCCAAATAAGCGGACGCACCCTATGCACGCTTCATAATGTTGGCCAGTGTTTTGTTGTCGATCGATGGGCGGGTGTTTCCCACCTCTTCATTCTGATTGGCTCAAGCACCGTGTCTCGTCACACACCCTGGTTCCTATTGGTCAACACGCATAAGCGTCTGTTCCCTGCGTCCACTCGTTGCTCACGTGTCGGCAGCCCAGCCTGATGGACTAGTAGCGCCGGACTGCAGGGCCTTCCTGTCCGACGGCACCTCGCCACAAGATGCGAGGTCGTGTAACAGGCACAGCCCTGGAGATGCTGGGCTGCGGTCCCTCCGGTGCCTGCCCGATGCTGAGAAGGCTCCTGCTAACCCCTACTACAGTCGGGCTTGTTTCTAGAAGCGGAAGATTCCGTTCCACGTCTTCGATGCAGGGCTACTCTGAACTGGCAAGAGAGAGATCCAAAACGGTCACATCGTTTTACAACCAGTCGGCGATCGATGCTTCTGCAGAGAAGGTAAGGTAACATGGGTTGGAGGTCGAAGACAGTGTGTGCAAGCAGGCTGGAGGCGCTTTAGCGTGCTAGCCTAGCCGTAGGTTTGATGTTAGGATTCATAAAGTGCGTATAGCCTATTTAATCTAAACAGCTTGGTCACGGCAACCTCTGGCCTCAGGTGGACAAGAGCAGTACAGTACAGTTGTACTCTACAAGGATGAAACATGGCCGTTGTGAATGAATAAAGTTGCAGGTCCACAACACAAACGTTTGTTGTTTGTGAAAGGGCAAACGCACTTCTCTGCGGAGAAGTGTTGTTGCGTAACACCTTCTTTTTATCTTTTTATATATAATCTACTGCAAATAAAAGGCAGCTCAGATGTAAATGCGTAATACAAGATGTCATTCTGCAATATAGACCTACGTTTTTAGCTTCTAAAAATGTATGTTGTTTGCTCAATAATAATCATAGGCATACTCTCTCCTACGGTAGCCCACAAGTGCAAACGCCATTTAATTTAATAAAAAGGCTGCAAAACAACAAAACGCAAGCAAATAGTGCGCAGGGGCCTCATTTATAAAGGTTGTTACGCACATTAAAGTTGCGTTAACTGACGTCAAATGTGCGTACGCATCTTTCACCGCAAACGTCTGGATTTATAGAAAAATGTGTTGCGTAAAAATATGCGCAGTTCCACGCATCCTTTCATCCATGTGTATCTTAAGCAAGCTTTTTGAGACACGCATATCAGCGACGTCCGATGGTGAGATCACATAATAAAACCCTTTCCCAGATGGAACAGATGAAATAAAATGCATCAACACATACAATTTAACAATGCATACTATACCTCTAATATATATTAACTGTAACATATGATAAACGAGTACAAAACACAAATACTAAACCAAAATAATAATGAAATAGTCTACACCTGCATGTACAAAACCACCTGAATTAATACAAATGAATCTGATCTCACTGATTAGTACAAAAGCTATAAATAGTGTTCATTGTGACTTGTGTGGGTCAATGCCAATATATGGCTGCTCTGGTGTTGCTTGAAGACTTGGCCCACAGACGATTAAGACGTGAATGTGTGTTCACGGACCAAGAGGATTTCCTACCTCATGATGATGACTGGCTAATTAACTGGTTCAGATTACGAGACACTTATCTCATCTCTTGGATGTCTGCGCTGAATTGGGTACAGCTTTAGGACGACCCACCCGGTCTATCCCTGTACCACTGCAGGTACTGACCACTCTGGGGTTCCTTTCAACTGGGACATTCCACATTTTTTTTTTACTTATTTAAGGTTTCCGTATACTGTACATGAGCATGCCAACATCAAAATGCAATTTGCAGCAATGTCTGGTTTCCCAAATGTAATCGGCGCAATGGATTGAGAACAAGTTTGCATTTGTTTGCAAACATTACCATTCCTAATAAACGTTCAATTAATTTGCACTGCTGACGTGCTCAAACCGTTTAAGAGAAATTTAACATTACGTTTTTTTCAACGGTGTTGCACCACATTGTTTTTCTTATTGTATTCATTCATGCATCATTTGTGTACAGTTGTGCCAGCAAAACAAACGGGTGCTAACTTCAGAGGTTGGTGTAGGCGATATGAATTTGCAAGGGGTGCATTGTTTATTGTAGGTATGTCTTCGACAACAGTGTTTTGTTGTTAATTGCCAATCGCTTCTCTGTGCACATTTGTTTTGTTGATTGTTATTCAGTTTATTCTTGTCAATCTGCTCTTGTAGGCTGCTCACCTTGTTACAATAACAACTAATTATTATTAATTATAATTATTATTATTATTATTATGCCCACAATACAGTACGCTACCCGTGGCCTTTTTCCTTCGTTTAATTTATTACTGTTTACAGTAGCCTATTCTGTATATCTTGTATTCGGTATATATTTTACAGTAGCCTATAACACATTTTAAAAGCAGTCTTACAGATGGACACCTTCTAAACTCTTCCGAACAACAAAGTGTTGCATGTAAATATTTATTCATTATTTAATTAAGTAGACTAGTAGTAGACTGCGGCATATGGCTTGGAAATATGTTTTTTCTCATTGTTTCCAGTCCAATGTCATAATCCAGACGAGGGTCTCATATTAAATGAAAGAAAAATGAAAAGAAATGAAATTAACAAAACGTACATTTCCAGACATGCGTTCTGCTAAGAAAAACTGAGACTTAGCCATTAAGCTGGTAGCCTACCTTACAGGCTATTTTCCCATAATGACAAAAGCTGTTTAATTTATTTTAGGCTACATGTTGTAATATAAAGTAGTAGGACTAATCTACACGTTCTGTGCTGAGTCATTTTAATTAGGCCTGGCTTACTGCATTTACTTTTTATCAAAATTGACCTGTTTGTTTTAAATCAAAAAACAATTTTAATCAAGAATTGCCTTTGCATGAAGAATGAAAAATGAAAGGGGGGAAAAAATAAATGTTAATGAAAGAAAATCGTACTGTCAGACTCACAGTGGCTATATCATTCACAGTAATTTATGAAGATATGCAGCGTTTTGATTAATTTAGGCTACATGTTAAAATAAAAACCATGCTTAGCAGGACTACTCTGATCTGTGCAGATATTTTAAAGTGTATTTCGGGTGCTGGGGTACAATTGACGCACGTCAATAGAACATGCCATAACTGCATGTTTAACGATTATTTAATTTGTTATTGTATTTAGCAATGTAATATGGATGCCAAGCTGATCATTTTTCGTTATTAATAAACCCTGAACTGCTGACATGTTTGTGTTACTTATTAAGCTATTTATTAAACTATGTAAACTTTTTGTTTTATTTCTGTTTTGGTTTTTGCATGGCGCTGCCTTTATTAAATTTTTAAAACCGAATTTGAAATGATTGCTAAATAAACATTGTTTGGACAAAATACACTTGGAGTATTGCTTTGGAATCGGTAAAGCCTCTACTTTTAGAAAGAAACAAAAGTTCATCACAGCACTGTGAAAGCCATATCACACTACAGAGGCACCAGAGTCATGCCAGTCTGAAAAACAATTTCTATCTACAATAAGGCATAATGCCACATCACAGCTTCTGCACTTCCATGCAGTCTTGTTCTTGCACTGAATGCAGCAAAGCCTTTCTTTGGTGGCCTTATTTCTCTTGTCTGCATTAGGATGTATTGCAACAGGTAGGCAGGTCTGGATGGTGGGTCAGGTGTTGCTGGTCTGGATAGTGGGTCAGGTGTGGCTGGTCTGGATGGTAGTGCAGGTGTGGCTGGTCTGGATGGTGGTGCAGGTGTTCCATGAATTTAAAATGGGTCAACGGTTGTTTTTGTTTGAGTTGGCACAGATAGCAGTGGATGAGGTAGCTGTTTGTGGCTGCGATGTCAATGAAATGTTGAAACAGGTTCCTGTACCACCTCATTGTTTTTTGGTGCACCAAGTAATACTGTATAAGTTGGTCTGAGAGATCCACACCACCCATGTACTTGTTGTATTGGGTGACTGGGGTTGGTATGGGGATGTTTCTGGTCTGCCACCGCCCATCTCTCCCTTTCACACGCCTGTTCAGTTTTACCTGAGTGAACAGTGTGAATGATGCAAATTGAGATCTTCCTGTATACACTGTAAAATCAATGGTGTAACCATTACTGGAATCGGCTAAAACAAATAATGTTTTTGATGTATTGGCGCATTCCTCGTTTCGCTTTTGTTGCTACCATTCTCTCATCGACTCTTCAAATGGTCATATAATGGCCTGATTATGTGCAGAGGGTCATACTCAAGTGTGCCTTTTTTTTTTTGGTCATTGATCACATCTTCACCAGGACTGCTCAAATGTAGGTTGCATGAGATCAACTGGAAAACATCTCTGGCCATAATTGAGGCTGGAGACATCGCAGAGAAAAATGACTTCTGTCACCACTGGCAGCTTTAGGATTGCCATGTAAAACAGCAGTCCCACAACAGGAGTGATGTCAGGAAATTTGACCATATCACTCCTGTTTTGAAGTCCTTACACTGGCTCCCGGTCTTGTTCCGAGTTGATTTTAAGATCTTGATGTTAACATACAAGGCATTGCACGGATTGGCTCCACAATATTTAACTACCTTATTAATCCTGTACACCCCACATCGCAGACTGCGCTCCTCACAGGCTTATCTACTTACGGTTCCACTAACCCACCTTAAGTCTATGGGTGACAAGGCTTTTTCTGTCTACGCTCCATCACTCTGGAACTCTCTTCCCCCTGAACTCAGGGAAACTCAGTCCTTTGGCATTTTTAAAGCTCTTTTAAAGACACACTTTTTAAAACTCACTTTTGATTCTTAATATCTTTTTGACTGTTTTATATTTGTTTTTTATTACAGTTTTATTCGTTTTAATTAACTTTTATTAATTCTGTGATTTGTGTTTTTATGTACAGCGCTTTGAGAAGGTACTTTAAAGGCGCTTTATAAAATAAAGTTTATTATTATTATTATTATTATTATTATTATTCCAGCGGAATTCTTTTCCTTTATCAATGTTCTTCTTAGCCTGTGTGTTTATGATGTCACAAATTACACTAACACTTCGCAAACAGCTCAGAGGGTGTGGGGCTGTCTAAGTTTCCAAATCCTTGCACTCCAGGTGTCCGAGCAAGGCAAAACATCGAGATAGGCTGAAGCAGTGCATCTGGTTGCTGTTATTTTATCCAGTAGCTGTTGAGTCTGCGTCTGTTGCTCCAGGTGCTGTTGGTGTGCCACGTCTTGCTGCTCTGCACGGCTGTGACCTCATCCGCGGCTGCGACCACTTCCAGGGCTGCGATTTTCATCAGAACTCACCTGTGGTGATGAGACAGTGGACTAGAACAGGGCATTCCACCTAAAGTGGAGGGTTCTGTGTTGTCGTCAGATCTGAAATAAATAATATAACATAATATACAGTAGTTGTACATAAATAATAACAATCAAAACAGCAGTGAAGTGACATTATAGCCACATGAACTGCAACAGATCTAAAAGACAAAATATAACTATATAATAGTTCTACATAAAAAAGAATCAAAACACAACAGTGATCATATAGCCACGTGAACAAATAATACTACTACTACTACTACAACTGAGAGCATGTAGCGTACAAATGGAGACGTGCAAAGTATACAATTCATTATAGTATAAATATAATCTATCAACATATTGATAACATGATAGATAACACGATCAAATATACTCGGAAGTCCTCAAATCGATCCTTGCCCTCTTCATAATCCCCCTCTGTCCCGCTGGAGAAACTGTCCGGTGCTGAATCTGCATCGACATCACTGCTGAACACGTCCTGTGTAAACATGGCTATTACTTGCTCGGCTCTATATTTTTTTTGTCATGATGATTTATGTTATTGTTTTATATGCTTTATTATTGTGTTCTCTCTCTGTCTGTCTCAACAATATACCTTGAGAATAGCCAAGTGTCACACTATTTTCCTGTGCTGTACAGTATTCTAAGGCTCTATGCTTGCGTCCTGCTGTTCCGTTCATGATTTGCTGAATTCTTGTTACATGACTATCAGCAGCGCCATTCGAGGCATCACAGTTGCAGCAAAATGTGCAGAATATAGTTTTTTTTTATTTTTATTAGATGAGGATACTGAAACTTTAGACCAGACATGTATAATAACGTGTTTTCTTACGAAACATCGCTATTTTAGGCTGATATTCGGTTGTTTTCCCTGACTGTTGCTTTCAGTTTACACAGTTAGCTGAAGGACCATCGGAAATGTGAGCTTCCGAGGAATAATGTACTTTTTACCTTTTATGGTTAGACGAAAAGGTGTGAAAACTGCAATCTAGACATGTTATCTAAAAATAACATGTCTTTTAAGGTTGCCTGTGGAATTTAGGGTTCTGAGGGTTAATGGAAAATAATGACCTATATTGTCTGGCAATAGCCCACTGTAACTACAGTAGCTTTAGTGTAGGCAAAAAAAAAAGCTGTTAATCTTAGCGTTAGGTCTGAGCACTGGAGCATCCATTTAAAGGTCCCGAAAAATTATGGGGCATTAGGCAAAAGGGAGACAGTTGGTGTTGACTTGACTGTAGGGAAAAAGCCTTGGTCGTGTTCTGTAACTTAATCCTTGGGGGCCGTGACCTAAAAGTCTAAATGTAAACCCAATAGTGTATGGATATGTGTCCTGATTAAATAAGACAATGATTGAATTTATAGTATTATAAACACATAAAAAAAAATGTATAATAGCTTAGCAATTTGACTGTATGGCATACGTTTTTTTCATATTTGTTTTGTAAACGAATATTGAAAAAACAAGTTGTATTTTAGATTTTTCATTCTTTATTGAAAAACGAATGACGGATTCTCCTGCCTCGTCTGAGCCTTTCCACCACAGAAAATTTATTAGTTTGGCACATTTAGCTGCCTCTTGTACCTACTTGGTTTTCCCTTTTTAGGCCTAATTCCTTTTTCTCCTATGTCACTTGTCACACAAGTCTGACAGAAAGTAAGCTCCTTTTGATTGGCGCCGAGCAAATCATATTTCAGTTAACACAAGGTTTAGTCCATGTTGGGAAGGGCTGCATTGTATTCAGTGTTGCTTACATTCATTTTTTGTCAAGCCTCACTAAAGTATCATAACACATTTCTGAGTTGATGCAGCTATTTGTCTGTCCAACATTAGCAATCCAGCATGAAGTGAGGAGATCGTTCTTATAGTACCGTAGGCTACGTCCATGAGGAAAACTTTTAGCCTATATCTTACTTGAGACAATGAATTCAGTCCATCTCATAGTTGAGCACAGATTTTCTCCATCCATCCTCAACCGCTTATCCGAGGTCGGGTCGTGGGGGCAGCAGCTCCAGCAGGGAACCCCAACCTTCCCTTTCCCAAGCCACATTAGCCAGTTCTGACGGGGGGATCCTGAGGCGTTCCCATCAATGCGTTAACGCGATAATAACGCGTTAACGCATTGATGAATTAACGCCGACAATTATTTATATTCCGTTGCTCACTGGCTCAGGACAGCGACGGACTGACCGTCAAAAGGTTCGGGAGATATCCCGAATGGCCGGTCCATTCAAGGCCGTGGGCCAGCCGGTGGCAGCTGAACGCTATCTATGTCACGGCGATGTGGCACGACAGTCAGATCGGACCAAACTAATAGAGGAGAATGGGTATGGTTGAAACAATTGCTTCAGCAACTATAACTCCATTCATTTGTACTCTGGTCTCCAGCTAACCTGTCCTTACCTCACATGGAGTCAGTCTATACAGGTCTGCAGCCTGAGTCAAATAGACTTTAAAAGACTGGCAGACACATTTCAATCTTTTTACACTGCCATGGAATTCTGTAAAAAAAATTAATCAATCCGTTCTTAGTTGTATGATAGGGAAAGGTTTTAACACTTTTTAATGAAGTGTTACAACCCACCCCACTTCTGTCAGCCATTGTTTAGCTAGATGTATTAGTACTGTGGTTTGATATTAACATGAGAACAATGTATTGCATGTTGCCAAAGAAACTGCATTTTCATCTAATATAAGTCATGCAATGTTATCTGCAATGGTATCGATACTAAACAAAAAAAGATTCTTTAAAAAAAACTTTATTACCTCAAACTCTCAGTATCAGGGAGCAAGTATGTAAATGCTGAAATTATCTATTTTATCATATCTTATCTGGTGGAATTGGTGGTGTTACAACTCTCCCTGAATAGAGAGAAGGGGGGGGCCTCCCAACATGTACTGAACCTTTACTGAAATATGATTTTCAGGTTCTATATAAATAAATGTGACTTGACTTGACTTGCTCCCTGATAAAAGAAAAACCTTCTGCCTGCTATTTCAGTTTTGTTCATACAACTGCACTTTTACAGTAAAAATGCGCAATACACTACTTTTGAATTCATTATTGAATTTTGCGCGTAACCATGGGATTATTTGCGATTAATCGCAGAAAATCATGTGATTAAGCGCTATTACAAATTGTAAGTTTTGCCCAGCTGTAGTTAATATGAATAGAAATTAATTATGTGAGGCCTCATTTTAGGGGAGTGGAAGCATACTCTGGCTATCCTCTGATCAGAGCGGATAAGAGCTGGCCAGACCATGGGTTGCAGTGCGGTGATCACGTGCCTCTAGAAATAGACAGACAAAAGACTGACACAAACCCTACTAAGTTTTGCTTTAGTGATGCTTTTTGTTGCTAAATGGCAATCTGGGAGTAGTGTAGAACATAAGCATAGGCATACACATGTTCACTGTGCCAAAAATGTATTAAATGTAAAATCTTTCCATATGAACAAAAAGTAACCTACCTTTAAACCTACGATCTCTGTGTGCTTTACCAAGTGAGCTAAGCAACTGCTAACTTCTATTTTCTATCAACCGTGACTTAAGTACATCTAAGGATTGAGCATACTGTACTATATGTCTACTCATAATGCTTGATGGACTTGATTGAAGCTTGATTAACCCTTGTGATGACCTTTTTAAAATATAGTATTTGGCCACATGGCAGTGCCATTTGATTGTATGATTTTGTGTTTTTATTTTTTTATTGACATTGCTCCGTGTATTTTATTTATTATTTCTTTATGTATTGTGTTGTTTTTCATGCCTTAAAACTTTCCTGTTGTCCTTGGGTTTCAAACTCGCACCTTCTTGTGCCAGCAGTGCAAGCTGTAGAAATGGGTTTATCGCCTTCTATCTGCCACAAAGAGCTAGTGATTTGGGTAATTTTTACCCAGAGGACAAGGGTTACTTGTCAACTTACACAACTTTCTAACAGTTTAATTTACATTTACAGAGAATGATAAATAATTCTTCCATATCTATCTCGTCCCTGACAAATGGGATAGACGTATTGTTATTATAGACCTGTATTAACTGTTTCTAACTAAACAGAATTTTTACTATCAAACGCTTTGAAAATGAATGAATTAAAAATCTGAATGTAAATTATACTCATGAACAATCTTCTGTATTGCGCTCTCGCAGAGAGAGAGCAAGAGGCACAAGTCAGTCTGCAGTACATCCTTCCATATAGCAAATTTGAAAATTTGATCTCTGGCACCTTCTACTGGCCTTATGTATTTTGCGTTGTGCAATGACATTAGACCTACGCTTTTAGATGACGGACATCTGTACTTGTCCGGAAAATAAAATATTTACATTTTACTAGTATGAATGCCTAAAGGCATTTGTCCACCTTTGACTAGAAGTTGAGCTGTAATAGAGCAATACTACTATATTTCTTAAAGTCACAATATGACACGAGATTTGAGCTACACTATGCTGTATCACATTGTATTTCTCTGAAACAATATAGCAATACATTACATCCTATGGTATGTCTA
Source organism: Aphredoderus sayanus (assembly GCA_027564795.1). NCBI lineage: Eukaryota > Metazoa > Chordata > Actinopteri > Percopsiformes > Aphredoderidae > Aphredoderus > Aphredoderus sayanus. The sequence goes on from JAODUG010030102.1 coordinate 10,556, forward strand.
TGCAGTTTAGGCTAAGTTGGTGGAAAGTGTCAGTATCAGATCAACAATTAAATATAACAAAGGGTTATTTACAATTTACCAGTATATTTAGTTATTTAAGTTTAATTTTTGTCTAATATTTACAATAATCTCCTACATGTAATCTAAAGTGAGACTGTAATGAAAGAAGAACCAACATACACTTTCAAGGCCAACACCAAAGCCTCTTTTTCAATCGTGGAATACACCATTTATGTCAATTAAACGTTTTGGAGGAGTAAGACCCTGGAAGCTTGACTCTATCAGGTGCCGCCTGAAAGAAGACTGCACCCACCCCAAACAGGTCCACTTCCTCCCCAACATCATGAGGTGACAGTGTCACGGAAGGAATAAGTGCACAAGAGGTGAATCAGGATGTTTACCAAATCAACACCTCGACCAACAAAAACCACAGCAGTCACCTCAGGCATAACAAGAGCCTTCCCACCACCTAAATCATTACCCAGAATAAATCTGACCTTTCATTTGTTATTGTGTGCAAGCTTGTGTGCACGCCAAATAAAAGTGTGCACAAACCTTAAATTTTTTGTGGTGACGTCTTCTGCACCACAGTAATGTTCAAATACATTTTAACACATCACATTTGTTTGTGCATCATCTGTGCATGTTTGTGCAAACAAAACAAACGTGTGCTTCATTATTGTAAGCTTTTCTGCGTTTTTTCTCGCGCTGAAAATGGCCCAATCACTAATATGCTTAACATGCTTTAAACTTGTTACTGCTCTAAAACAGTTCAGGCACACATTTTTCTTTAGCGTGCACAAACGAATTAAAATGTTATTCACAAAACGTGTCATATAGGGTGCCAACTTAGGCTACTGTAGGTAGCGTAGCTGTCACATGCAACATGTTCAGCCTCAAATCATCTAGGTAGGTTGTCCGCGACAGTCCGTGACATCGTATCCAGAGCGTGACCTGTAGGACTACATTATGTAGGCTGCTATTCATCCAGTTAACCTATAGAAATGCTTCATTAGAATTGTGTTGATTTAGTTTAGCCTAAATCAGTGCTCGTTGATATAAGATCGACGGTACTGGTAACTGACTTGTGATTTCAATATGACGTACCGTTAAATGACGCACTGAATAATGTATTAACATTATCGTTTAATATGTTCATGGGTATGGTTTACATGTCGATGTAAAATAATCTTGTCAGTCCATATTTGACATTGTGTGTTTGTCCCAAAAGCCTCCACCGACTGCCGAAAATGTAGAGCCTACAGTAACCTTCACTCCTTACTCATTTTTTGTATAGCTTGCCTATAATTTGCTTTTAAGCTCAAATGAAATTAAATGGTATGTATGTATGGATTCTCTTTTCTGCCAGAATCGTGCAGCCCTAGTAAGTAGTGCCAGAGGCATTATGTTAAATGTGAATACATAGGTTGGATGCCATTACATGTTATAAAGTTTGTTTTTCAGTAAAGTGTCAATACATTTAATGGTTTTTGAAATACCATATTGATATTACCTCAGAACGCCTGTGTAGGCACACACCACCCAGGTACAGCAAAACCTTTCCCTCCCACTGCTGAGTGGTGTGCCTAAATTTTGTGCTGGGTGCTCCTACAATTTTCAGGAACCAAAAAAATGCCGAAATGTATTTGAGGTGTGCTTGAGCAGCGCAAAAAAAAAATAAAAAATCTATAAAAAATAAAGTCTGAAATTGTCAATGCTGGAAAGAAATCTTTTTTCTATGCTTGTAGAACACCAAGCACTACCTTAAATATTGCATTGCTTCTTGGTGTACACAGTGTATTATGAGACCTGACTGGCTACATAAGTTACATATCAATTAGCTCCTAATTATTGCCAAACAGATAACACATACACCATTCCTATTTGGTGTCAACATGTCTGGGAAAGTTTGAGTAGGGAGAACTTCTGGTCAAATGTTATGATTTATTATTGACGTTAAAAACCACTTAACTATACAAATAATTTATAATTAATGCTATACAAATAATTTCATCAAGGCATGAATGAGGGTTATTGGAGGCTGTACAGCAGATATGTCTTAGAAATCGCAGCCATCCGTGGCAGCTACAGTTGGATTCTATACGAGGCATTCGGCAGCAGCATTGGGGTAGGCTATCAACACTGTCAGAAATGGACTGACACGAATATTTAACATTATGACATGTAAACCATACACATGAGTAAACGTTCATTATTCAGCATGTCATTTCACCACAAGCCACAAGCCAGCATCATTGAGCACTGCTGAGATAAATCAACACAACATTTTAGTGCAGCATTTCTAATAATTTCTAATCTAACTGTTAATGAACAATATATTAATGTAATTTATTACATTTTGTGTTCATGTTCAAGAACGTGACCTGTATAATAGAAGTTACACTTTTGATACGGTCTTGCTGACTGTCGCGAACAACCACTTCTGGTGACTCGAGTATGAGGCTACTCTATTCTAAGTTAGATAACATAGCACACAGTATGTTTATGTAGGGCTATGTTTCTGGTATTTATGCTAAGTAACATAAATGTAATTATGCTAAGTAACATAAATGTAATTTAAGCAATTTCTGTTAAAACGCAAGCTCTAACTTTGTATGCTGGGATGTTGCCATCCAAACAGGTCAGCGGGACAATGTAACATTGTGTGTTTCACTGAAGTCAACAGTAGACCACTTGATTGATGTTGGTCATAGCTCGGTTTCATGACTTTTTAAAGTTAGCTTGTTTGGTGTTGTCTGATCTCTCCGGATCTCTCGCTGGTTAGTTTGTTATGGTTCACCCGGCTGCACACTTTACAAATTAAACTAATGTATGTTTTTGTTTTGCATATATGAAGGACTAGTCAACAAAATGTGTGAATTGTATTATAGCAGTGGTGTGCATGGTGACAATGTTATTTTTAATTAATGAAACACTTAGAACACATTTATTATAGTTTAACAAATAGAAATAACAATATATTAAACATGCAGTACTGGGGGAAAAATGCTGTAAAGTAAGAATGCTTTTAAAAAAGTTTATCAATATGAATCAATTAAAAGCGATGCTGTTTTGAAGGCAATGGGTGGTCACACTAAGATTTGATTTAGATTTCTCTCATGTTCATTCACTACATTTTCTAAAAGATTTAAGCATTCTTGGTTTACAGCATTTTTTCACACCTCCCTTAACCTTTTACGCAGTCCTGTGTATATATGAAGCTTCAATATGTGTTTTTGCTAACTTTCTGTTTAGAGGAAATATGCTGTTTCTTAGCCCATCTTCTGAAAATATGAATTGACAGAATATTTAACCGATCATATTGAATATCAAAACGGAGGTGGGATTAAAAGTTCTGTACCTTCGAGCCCCTTAGTTACTTGCACTTTGCCCAGTTGCCTTGAACCATGCCTCATCATGATTTTCCCCACTCCACCGCTGGCCTGCACTCACACTGCAGTTAAATATTCAGCGGCCTTACGCAACTGTAGACCTTATGAAGGCTTGCGATGAGACTTTGGTTTCAAGAAAACAGGAAGTGAATCACCCTCGTACAGCATAATGGAGTCCATCACTGAAATGCTTACTTTGTAGCTTATTTGGAGTTATTTGGGAACAGGTTAATCACAAAGCCGTGCAGGGATTTTTACGGAGGCAGCGGACGGCGAGGGAGGATTTTTCAGCAGTAATTTGGCAGGCACTGCGGTTTTTTGATACCCATGAGATGGTTGTGAAGTTTCCCAAATTAGAACTTCCTTTGCCGCCTTGCTTTATTTGTAATGAAAACCGTGTCAGTTAAGTCCTCGAGCACGTTTGCGAACACACTGATGCGTACCGCGCCTGAGTCCAACCAAACTGTGCCCTGGTCCACCTCTTTCATGTGGTCCCGAGCGCAGATAAGTGCTCCGTGCCCGGGCACGGTATTGAGCGATCACACTAGTCAAATGAACCGGACTTTGGGGTCAAACGTGCGTAGCCTAACACACACGCTGTTGCACAGTCTGGCTACACACAAACGGTGAGCCTGTAGCAGACTGTAAGCCTAATGTAGGCATTGTGTGCTTGTGTTGTTTTACTCATATTTTTGCTAACTGTTTCTGAGCTTTCTTCATGGCTAACCAGCGCAATAGGGTAGTAGGGTAAACCTAGCATGAAATTAGACATTTCCTTGGCCACTGTGGTGAAGCCCCCGATTCCTCAACAAGTACATTCTTAATCAGCGAATATACGTGTTAATTTGCATTCCATCTCGGGTACAAAATGATCAATTATGATAATTGTGTACAAATCTAGTTTTATTTCTTTATTTCATTGTTCCTTTTTTTGGTGCTGAAAGGCTGACTTGTGTGATTTGTTTTTATAAAAATGTCATCCCAAGTTTCTTTGTACTTCAGGCCTCAGTGCGCCTCACTCCAGCCACCCTACTGTATGCTGGGAAGTCTCCTGATGGACACCACGTCTTGGTAAGTATTTCAGCGTAATTTTCTTTTTTGTTTCTTTCCATGTCAAAATGATGCGGTCTCTGATCATTTTCACAGCATACAGATTTGAGGTCCATTTTAAGGATGTTATATGTAAGTAATAAGTAGTAGTAAGAAGTACTTTTAATACTTTTTGCATGATTAACTTTTTCATGTATTGAAGTTTAAATGGAGATTCAGACAATTGCTGTTTCAGTTCATTTATTGCAGCATTAGCCTGGTTAAAAAGCCTGCTGATTTCTACATGCTCCGCCTATACAATTTGCCTATACAGACTGGGAACTCAATGAAAGTAAATGACAGGGAACTGAATGCAAGATTACAAAACAGGATGGAGTTTGGTTGTGGGTTGAACAACATTCACATGGTTAATAACATCAAAACAAATGTATCCGGCAAAGTTTCAGTGTCCCAGACAATTGGGAGAATGTCCGGTAGAATATTATTGATCTTAAACAATTGATAGGCTGGCTATAGTTACCTTGATGTCATTCTCGATGATTATTGTAGGCTCTGTTGCAGATGTGTCTTATACATGGCAGCTGTCCATGGCTGCTAAAGTTGGTGACAGGTTTACGATCCGACTTTATAATACAGATATGGAATACTGATCCGATACCGGTGTTAAATTGGTAAGATGACTCACTGACTGAGGAAGACCATTGGGAATCTTTTTTTGGTGTAAGGAACAATCAGGCTTGAATATTGCTTTCCTAATTCTGTAAAACAAAATGTAATAATCACATACAGTGGCCGACAGGTAGGACTGTGCAATTAATCGAAAATTGATTTCGGCTCTTAACGATCACAAACAGAATACTCTAGAAAAAACGATTATTTTGTACATTACGTTTAAAGGGTTAAACGCTGTTACCGCTTCATAGTGGAGTCGCGAGCGGCGTTATTGATCCAATGCATTCAACAGTGATTTCCAGTTCATGATCGTTAACATTGATGTGGTGGTGACACCACATAATGTTTAGAAACACTGTGTAAGTATATCATTTAAATAGAAAAATATTTTTTGAATAAATTATTTTTAGCTAGTGTATATAGGCTACTGACGGATGTAAAGTATAATGTATGTAATGTATACGTATAATGTGATATACACTAAGAAGAATTGGCATACATGTATACGTGATATACACTAAGAAGTTTTGGCATACATGTGTAAGAGTGGCACACCTGGTAAAGCAACCACTTTATATGGGGGGATCTGGGTTCGTGTCCACGTTGGAACTAGTCTTTTCGGATGAAAAGTTTTTATTTATTTATTTATTTTTATTTAAACATTTTGTTACTTGCACTCCTTATATGTAATTGGAATGTGTTGTCAAATTTGCAGCACGATCGTGTAATTGGAATGTGTTTTGACCATGTTGAATGTGTTGTATAAATGTTGTAGTGTTTTGACTTCTTGCAGAGCGTATAGCCTAAGTGTACAGTACCGGTACCAAAGTAGGTTCTACCATACACATCAATTTAACCGAAGAGGCTTTAGGACTTACTGGGACATTTTCTATCTATTTCTCATCGTTTGGACACCGAGCTTACTTTTGGATCCACTAGTTGAGGACTACATTCTTTCCTTTTCTTTTTGTCCATGACTTCTCTCACCTGCTTCAGTGGATTACAGCAGCAGTAGTGGTATCCCTCCGCCATCCTGTCAACATCGTCTCCCCTTTCCACTGATGTGGAATAACACTGTCCCTATCCCATCTCTTCTAAAATATTCTGCAGCTGATCTGCTACATTTCCATCACCCCTCCAGCTTTGTTCAATCACCTTGAAATTCTCCGTTGTCCGCCTTATATCCATCGTGGGTCTTGACAAAAGTACACACTCGGCACCAACAACTCTCCTGCCGGTTTTTGCTCCTTTTTGCCCCACTTGATCCTATTGAACTCATGAACATTATTTACATTTACCACCGTCCCACTTCTGTCCCCCCTGGAACTCACCACTCACTATAATGACTACCTTGCCTCCTCTCTGGGTACCCTTGCTCCCCTTAAAACCCGCTCTGTCTCTTTCACTCACTTCCCCCTGGTACACTACGGAGTTGCAGCAGCTGAAGGTGGCTGGATGGCATCTTGAGCATCTGAACAAGAGGACTGGACAAGAACCCCACTTACAAGCTTACATGGACCACCTCTCAAAATACAAAACTGCCCTCTCAACAGCCAGATCCTCCTACTACTCTGCCATGATCAACTCTGACAAAAACCCTAAAGTCCTATTTTCCACAGTAAACCACCTATTTAAACCGTCTGATAACTCCCACCCTGACCCCAGGCCTGAATTGTGCAACTCATTTCTGGACTTCTTCAATGAAAATATTCTAAACAAACGCCTCCATCTACAATTGACCACCACCACTGCTGATAACCTGTACTGGATGAACACATCATTGGGCTCAACCTCTACCACCTGCCTCTCTGACTTCATCCCAGCCACAGATAAATCCATTAACACTCAGAACCCTGAGCCATTTTTGCTGTTTTTTGCTCCTATCACATTTGTACTCACTGTGGGCTCATTTTTCACTCCACCTGCAAGTTCTGCACCTCTATGTAAACAGCACGACCATGGCTAGAAGGAGGCATAACAAAAAAAAAAAATCTGAAGTATAGCAACATTATCATTTTATAAATAATAAAAAAGAACGCAAATGGAATTTTAATTCCCAAAAATACAAATGAAGGTAGAATCTATATTCACAGCATGTGTGTTATCAATATGGGAAAATTATATCTAGGTTCTAAATGCTATACATAACTATTTACAAACAAAATACAACCTCTGCACACCAGGCGTTTTACACGGGTAGGCAGGTCTGGGGCAGGTGTGGCTGGTCTGGATGGTGGGGCTGGTGTGGCTGCTCTGGATGGTGGTAATAATAAAACATAATATACAATAGTTATTCAGAAATAATAATCAAAACACAGCAGTGAAGTGATAGTATAGCCACATGAACTACTACAGATTTAAAAGACAAAATATAACATAATACAGTATATAATAGTTCTGCATAAAATGATCAACACAACAAGCATTGTGTTGAGGTGGTTTGGGCATCTGTTAAGGATGCCCCATCCTTAAACAGATAGGCGCTGCCCTAGGGAGGTGTTCCAGGCAACGTTACCAGGTCTGTACAAAACTATTGTGACAATCCCTTTAGTATGTTTGTGCACAATACCACTTCTTGCTTCTGTACAATGACATTGTCCATTCACTAGTAATGGGGGTAGACAGCTGACCGGAAGTAAAGATACTCCTAGTTGGCTCTGAACGGAAAAGACGCAATTTTTACATGAAAAAGGCCTATTTCTTGTGTTTCTGGGGTACTCCTCAAGCCAATCAGAGGCAGAGTATTGTGGAACATGGCGTCCCTTAGTTGGATTCATATAGACTTTGCATGGCTAGACATTGTGAGATAACCATGCCCCATTCATTTGCATATGAGGGATTATGAAATAAAGTCCCTTGAAGCTGCAGACATTTGAATCCAGCCCTTTATTTTGATAGTTGTCAATTTGATTGGTCAGATATTCTGTAACTTCACCAATATGAAAACATTACACGTCTTTTGAACAAACTTTCATGAGAAGTGATTGCAGGTGAGAGTGTACAGCTACATCGTGTAAATTTTGCTCTATAGTCAAGTGCTGCCAGCACAAAATTACAAGGCATCCAGTTAAAAAGATGCACTGCAAGAAACATTGCTTACACTTTTGTAAGCTTATTGGTGAAGCCATTTGCCATTTGGAGGTATGCCACTTGTGTGTAATCACGAGTTTAATTTAGTGTGAATGTAACTGATGCAGGTGAGGTTTCAAAAGTATAAATACAACAATGAAAACAAATTTTTATTTTCCTATTCGTGAATGGGATCTGAAATCTTTTTCTCTAGAAACCCATCAATTTGTGTGTATGGCTTGGCCTATAATTTGCCAACTCAAATACAATTATTTATTCTTTACTATTTAATACCAAGACAGACAGTTATATGTATGATGATGTATGTATGTATATATGTAAATATGTATGTATATATATATGTATGTGTGTGTGTGTGTGTATGTATGTATGTATGTATGTATGTATGTATGTATGTATGTATGTATGTATGTATGTAT
>JAODUG010030113.1:0-17500 GCA_027564795.1 Aphredoderus sayanus
ATACAAAATATATATATATATATATATATATATATATATATATATATATATATATATATAACTTGAGATATAGCTTACCAATAAATATTTACTGGTTGAATTTGGATCTATCAGGGTATATTTTCACTAAGTCATATCAAAAGTAAATTCTTATTACCTTGCTGGCTGCTGAATAGCAAAATAGTTAATTAAACAGTATTATTTATTTTAAACAATATTTTACGACGATTCGGTGAGGAGATATTGTGTGATATCCTACATGTTTACTGCCACACATTGTTTGTTTAAAAATGTCCAAGTTTAAGTCTGTCAAGGAAATCAAATCTGCCATTCATATAATAATAAACAAAAAACACCTAATGTATGTTCAACGAACCGCACAAGCTAAAAATGAGTTATGTCAAAGGGGTGTTACTTTGCTGTGTTCATCAAATAATTGCTCGAAGGAAGATAGCTGTCAGTGTGGTCTTATTGTGATATGTGAAGATAGGTGTGGTGACTGACAGGCTTGAAGTCACAGCTGTAGTCGTGTTGGTTGCACCCATATAACAGCTTCAGGTTATGTTACTGTCACCACATAAGCCAACACACGGATACAAGGTCCTAGATTAGAGGTTGTCAAAGTGGGGGTCAGATCGGGGTTTACATGGAGGCTTCAGAAGTATTTCTCAGTTCATCCTGTCAGTCACATCGTTTAATAAGCGGATACATCAGTCATTTGATGAGCGCCACCACACACCGCTATGTATCGGGCATTATCTTTACATCCACATCCATGTCAACGTTGTTTATTTCCGATGACGCTTCTTCAGCTCCTTCCAGATGATTCTGAAGCCAACTCCCTTCTCTACAATGTGCTGCATTCCCGCCAGGCCTCTGCACAATCCCATCCACTTGGTTGTGTTCATCTCTGTTCTCTTTCAAATGTCACTTTGTTTGATTTAGAAGGGTGAGAGCTGGGGAGGGATACAGGCTGAGCTGGCCTCATGAGACGTTCACTTTATCATATATTTGTTTAATCCAAAATCTCTCCTCAGACTGTTTCACATTCACCCCCCCCATCCCCTTCTTCCTTGCGGAACATTGCCAATAAAAGCCACTGGGGTTTAGCTATAGGGTTTGAACAGCCTAAATCGCATGATGCCTACTGTAAAAGCATAAACCATGAAATAATACCACAAATGGAAACATTGTGACGGTTACTGGTGTACTTTTTACAGTAAGCATCTGTTTCATTTCAATCCTGACCGTGGTGATGAGGTGACTTACGTGTTGTGTCTACAGTTAGTGGTTACTGTTGAATGTAATTGTATCCTTTATCCTTCCACTTCTTTATGGAAAGCCATTTATCATTTACCTCATTAAAACATAGAATTGTAATTGCCGCAATTCTTTTAACTAATTTGTTGATTAATGCAACAAATTCTTGGTGAGATGAGCGTATATACACAGCGCCCCCTGTTGAGATTGATATTACAGCTCTAGATCGTGATCAACTGTGTGGTGGTCTGTGGATTTGTTGTCCGTTCAAGCTCACCTATATGCTATCTCCTACTTCTCTACCAGAACAGGTGAAGGTCAAACAACCATTAAACACAACATTACCTTTAAAAAATAAACCAATAAATCACACACACCATTGCTAGTGGAACTGAATTAAATGTTATTAGCAAAAGCAAACGAGGGAAGGAGGATATTCTGTCTACAGGAAAAACCTGCCCATATTTTAATTAAAAAGATTACAATTAATAGGCTTAGGTTCTTCACTTAGCTGAGCACAATGGCCTCAGCATTAAGTTTAGGCCTTCACTCATAACATGGCTAAATCTCAGGATGGGTCAAACATCCTGGAATTAGAATTGCTTTTCAATATCTCCCGCCATACACCGAATTATTTTTGATAAACTGAAGCATCAACACTGACCCAACAAATCTGTGAACAAAAGACATCAAGGTTTTTGTCCAGTGTCTCAACAGTGAACTCCCACTTACAGTAATCCTTACAAATGCCCATATAGAGACAGGGCGCAGTGGGTTTACAGGTTATGGAGAAGTCGCTGGTTTGAACCCTGCTAACTCCTCACCAAGTTCCAAGGTGGCCCTCAGCAAGACACCTAACCCTAACTGCTCCCTGTGGTCAGGTGGCTCCTTGCATGGCTGACACCACTGTCAGTGTGTAAATACTGTAGGTGAATGTGAGGCAATCCTGTAAAGTGCTCTGACTGGCCAGAAGGTTAGAAAAGCACTATATAAATGCAGTCCTTTTACCATCCCTTTGATTGACATATTGCCAATCATAGGGAATATGGTCAGAAAATCAGTTTAATATGTATTATATGTAATGAAGTGCTTTCTGTCATAATTTCTGAAACATATAAATCAGTATTTCTGTACATTCAATATGCAGGCAAAGCAGCATTAGAATACTGCTGTGCCCAGTTAATTAATACTGCCTAGCTAAATATAGGACATTATATAACCTCTTTGTGGTCAGATTTAGCATCCTGTTTATGTTTATTTTGTGTATGCTTGTGTCTGCCAGCGCATGTTAAAGTGCGTTTGTGCGCGCGCGTGTGTGTGTGTGTGTGTGTGTGTGTGTGTGTATGCTTTTTATATGTGTAAATGTACATTTTCAGTGAATGTAAATTTTCGGTGTGTACAATCTATGTTTTTATATGTGTGTTTGTGTTTTGTTTTGGTCTGTATAGTATGTATGTAAGAGCATGTTTGCACAACATGTGTGCCTTATGTGTGACAGAGCAATAGCAATAAAGGATTAGCTGGGTTTTACAATGTGGGATTTTCAGCAGGGAGAGTTGAGAAAAACCATTTAGTCTGCTTCAACCTTTGACCTCCAGGGCGAAAGGGGGCCTCAAAGCTTGTTAATGCCTTTGGTGGACCCACATGGTTGTTGTTTGGCGCATACCGTCCCATACTTCCCATCCATTGGCGCTCACCGTGAGTTCAAAAATATAAAAGTGTTCCCATCTTGAATAAAATCTAGCCAATACAAACATCTTGTAATAAACATTCACACAGGAGAAAAAACACCCAAATATTAAATCACAGGCAGGCGTGGGTGTGTTATTGATGTGCATTATGGATTTATAGCCAAACTGTGTGTAAATATGGAAATACATGTATGCCAAATACATTCAAAACTGAAAATATTCTAAAAGTCATTATGGAATAAACAGCACAATTTGTCATTCAGGTATTATGATTTTTTTTTTATCTGATAGAAAATAAGTATCTGTCATGTGTCAACAAATAATATTTACTAGCGGACAATTCAGCATCATGTTTGATCAGATTTGATCATACAGTACAAAACAACGTAAGCCATCACTTGAGTTTCACTTTTCACTACAAAAAAGGAATCCATGGAAACAGCTACGTACATCCATGGCTGTCTTTTCACTTCCATACAAAACGAGAGTCATAGTCTGATGTTGAATGCATACAGTAGATAAGAAACAAAAATAAGTTCATGGCTTTATTAAGAAGAATCAGATTGATTTCCTGTCAGCGTTCAAGCTGATGAGATCAATGGAGCCAGGGTGGGGTGTGGGGTAGAGTCTGAGAAGGGGTGAAAGATGCTTCCATCCATGGAGCTGCCTGTCTTCGCCTACAGGCCCAGACAGGCTGATCGGCAAACCGAGCGAAGCTGTCTGTTTCTTAAGTAATTAAGACATTACTGGGAGGTCTCGCTATCCATATTTGATGAAGATCCTAGCCACTATTAAAAGCAGTCCTTCTGGGGCTGGTGGAAACATGATGGATTGCTCCTACACAGAAAGGCTGTTGGTGTTGGGTCAGTGAGCTGCCTTATTCTGCTGCAGAACGCCCTCTGATCCCGGCTTAGGTGCTCCAGCCTCCACTGAGATGTGAATATAGATAGTCCATATCTGCCTGTTAATGAATTAAAAGAGCAATTTAGGCCTCCTTAGCTCCCAGTGGAGTTGATTTCAACTCTTTAACGATCTCTCCCTGTGAACCTGGCCTAGAATGGCAGTATTTTATCATAAGTTATGCCATCAGGGAAGCTTATTAACAATGACTTGTACCGAAAGGTGATAGTATAGGTGGAAAGAGCAGTGCCTGAGGTGAAAATTTGCCTAAATGTTCTTATGAAAGTCAGAATTACATACGGGAGAGCAAATTGATATGTTGTCATTGCTCTAACCACCAAATTGTGTGTAGTTTTGCTTAGGAGTACACTGCAAACATTAGTATTATAAATTCCTTGACAGTGCTTAATTTGTGCTGGATAGGATCCGGTACCTCTACGTATTGCGAGCATATAATGCCTCTCCTTAATGGGACTTTTTTTTTTGTGTCCTTGTAATATTGTTGACACTATCCCTCACATACTGTAGAACCACTGGTAATTGGCTGTGTTATCCTGATAGGTGACAAATCTAATGATGGTTAGACATAAATGTAACATCACACTATTATCACACACATGCTAGCAAATGTGGAAGTTTAACCCAGTGTAACCCAGGATATTGTATTCCTTTTTAATAAGGACTATTTTTATTTTTTATAGATAGATAGATAGATAGATAGATAGATAGATAGATAGATAGATAGATAGATAGATAGATAGATAGATAGATAGAATATGCATACTTCCATCAGAGCTCAGTATTAAAAGATTAACTTCATATAATGAAACCACAGTCTTTCAGGAAAGAAATTGCAAGCACTTGGCAATATTCATTTCTAAGTCAGATGAAAACACAAAGCTTTGGAGCGCGTAATTGGATACAATTGTGCTGCAGATTCGGAGCATCTCAGGCCTCTCTTCATTTTACTATAATGATAATTGAAAGATGGGGGAGGAAGGACTAAATCAGAGAACTGGATTAACAAACCAAGCCCTTACCAACTGCTACAGTAAATGTACTCTGATTACACTGGTTCAGTGTAGTTACAATGGGCAAGCCGCTGGTTATAGCAGACAATTGCCACCACCCTCTTAATCAAATTCTTCTTCCTTGATTGCATTAGCAGCAGGTTTAAAGTCCAGGACTATCAAAAAATGAACCCAGGATATGTTAAGTAATTCCATTTGAGGCCATGGAAATTTGCTTAATGTACTGAAATTACCTTCCATACGATTTTGCAAGCTCACATCTGGTATGAGAGGTCACTAGGCTAGTCTGTATTATTCATCAATATGACCAATCACATCACATCACATGTTCCAAATGACTTCAACAGCCTTCTGTCACCCCATTCTGAGCTAAAACATTTTAGTTACTAATAGCAGTATAGGCTGCTTCAAAACATTGGTGATCAGGAAAATGCAGACTTCCACTATGTGCCCTTGACCATTTATGACTCCAGATCAGTAGTCTGACTGACTGAGATGGAATGAGATGCCATGATCTGCATGGCGCTGGTTTCCCATATCATGCATGTGAATTAAGTAGGATCCACAGAGAATAGCTCTTGCTAAGAGTTACTCCCTTTGTTTGGTCGCATGTAAGCTCGGTGACCTGAATCAAAGGGTCTCGCGTGGACAAAAGAGGTCCTGTGTTTGACACCCACAGGGCTCCTGCAATCTAATAAAACAGGAGCATGAAACATTGCAATCACATGGTCCTCATTACATCACTCCTTTGAGTGAAATATAGCCTCAGAAATGAAAATAAAATGAAAAATAAAAGACATAAAAAAAAGACAGATACAGAATTGGCATGGAATATGTTTAGTCTTGTTACCAGAAACTAGTACATCCTGTGAAGAAGTCTGAGTGGGACTAACAACATGAGTTATGGGAACAAGAGGTTCCAGATACTGTAGCTCCATAATTCTTTGGTTTACAAATATTTGTAATAAAATACCTGTTTATTTAGAGCAGTTCTTTATAAATCACTTCATATTTTTCATTTAAATTGAAGTGATTTGGAATTTTTGCATCCTAATTTTGCCAGACAATATGTTGCTTTTAGGTGCATTTGGAAACTGTATATTTGTATTTCACTAGTAGAAATATATTTTAATTATAACTTTGGTTAGGCTGCCGACAGAATAAACAATAGTTTATTATATTAGCACAGGGACACAAACAGTATACAGTATTGCACCAACTGTGTGGGTGTGTATACACACCCGCAGTCTTGAGGTCCTCAGTTGATGCCCTCTGCAAAATGAATAAGAGTCTCCTGTCTAGACAGTAAAGATAGTATGTCCTCATTTACTGGATTTTGGTGCTGGCATGGGGGCATGATTTATCAAGAGCCAGACCATAATTATAGAGAGAGCAGACTGACTGATCAAATTTTTCCAAATTGACGAGGTCTCAAAGACATTTCAAATGTATTGTTATGTTCCAGGTATATACCTTAAAATGTATGTTATTGGGCATACGCTCACCCACCATCCACCCCCAAAGTTTCATAAGGACATGCTTATTAAATAAATAAGCTCTCGTTAAATTTACATCTATACTCTCGGATCATATATGAGGATACATGGGAATGCATTTTTTCAATATTTTAAATACAAGTTAATCTTTTTGGCAATGGGTACAACAAACCAACCAAACCACTCAATGTGTAAGACCTTCAGAAAATACACAGGAGGGGGCAGAACAATTCAATCAACGTGAGGTGCATCCAAAATCGGAGACTAGTGGGAAACTTTTGCCAATATATTCGTTTGCTTTGAGTTTTCTGCAAATGTTTGCGAATGCTCGCAAATGTCTGAGGGGGTAGTTCAGGGCGAATACACATGGACCCTAGACGAAGGCTGACAGTTTTGACATGTAGACAGATATTTGATAATGATGGCATTATTATTATTATTATTTTTTAAACAAAGACAAGACCAAGACAAAACATAATATCAAGAACTTAAACCCATGTGCATCACAGTCTGATCACAGACGGAGAGGCTGGGCAGCTCCTCAGACCAGGTGGCGAATGTAGTGGCTGTTCAGCCACTGCACCTGTAGCACAGGGAGACAAAACAAACAACCAAACACAAAACAACCAGCCGAACAACAGCCCTTATCAGCTGACATGAAAATTTCAGAGGGGGAATGAAAAAGAGAAACACTGCACAGCCACGAGCACTAGAATAATAACCATTCATTTAAACAAATAACTAAATGACTATAAAGAATAGTTCTACATGTGATAACCATGAACAACCTACATGTATATGTGTGTGTGTCTGTGTGCATGGATGTGTGTGCGTATGAGGCCGTGTGTAGGTATGCTTGTGTGTGTGTGTGTATGTGTGTATATATTTATTTATGTGTGTGTGTGTGTGTGCGTGCATAAGCCTGTCACAAAATGTAATTGTTAGTGAGGTTGCCAAAACCGCGCCGCACCGACCCCATCGACAGGCAGGCAAGAACCCCAGCATCCAGGTCTTCCCACGACCCCATCTCAGAGGACCAGAGACCCCCTGTACTGGGGCCAGCCATTCACCGTCCCTAGGGAGAGCAGCAGAGAGCCGTGCCGCGAAGCTCCCCACTGCCAGGGAGAGAGAACATGGGAGAACCAGGGACGACAGCCACCCATCCCAGCCAGACGTCACCTCCCCACCCGAGTGCAGGCAGCCAGTGGTTCCCGGGCCCTATGGGCCTGAGAAGGCGCCGGAAGGCGGCCCAGCCCCCCCAGACGGCCACCCCCAAGGAAGAGGGCCAAAACCCGCACCGACAAAACCAGTCATGTGCCCCCGGGACTAACGCACGCCCTCATGGTGTGTTCCCAGGGGGGCCACGCTCTCTCACTGGCACACCCCAGACCAGGCAGGATGGAAACCAACCCCACGACGTCATTATTCAACACATCATATTATTTATCAACTCCCAGACATACAGTAAAGCAGACTTACAATAAAGTATTAGTTACAAAATCAAGATGCTAATTAATTTAAAGAGCAGCTCTTCCCGTGTCTTCAGCATGTTGGATCATACTGCCACGTGTCACCTAATCACTTAAAGTGATTATGAATCCATAGTTAACAAGCACAAAAAGCATTGCAGGGATTATCAGCATGTAACTATAGTGAGCGCCCATTGCTTGCTGCTGAAGACAACCGAGGCACTCATCTCTGAGAGGGCTGGGAGTCTGGGGCCTTGGCCATGTCTCTGTCATTTTTCCATTCCCCTCAGTTTAGCGGCAGCAAGCCAGAGCTCCTGTAGTGTAATGTAATGTTAAATGAATCTGCCTCGCTATAAACCTGTTATGAAGTTTTAAGAGGGCCATGCGGGACCAGTTGTGAGCAAGACAGAGGGGGGTTGGGGTGTTGAGGGAAGGAGCTGCCAATGAAGGTGAAAAGAGACTATTTTCCTCTACAGCCTGATACCAAATCCAGGCCTTGCTGTTGTCCTGGCAAACGGCAGTAGCATTTGCCAGGTTCTTGGAAGGAGGGGAGTGACATTGGAGTGGAGTGGGAGAGGGCAGGGAATGCTGGGAACAAAAGGAGGCATATAGCCAGTCATTGTTCCAAGGCAGAAGAGGACCCTCAGGCATCGTGCTAGTCCACCTTGACCAAAAGGCCTCTTTGTGGTGTAGTCACGGTCAGCTTTCACAGGCTTTGTTCAAGTGCTCCATTTCAGGTAAGAATGAAGAAACATCCTGGTCATAGTTGCTAAGAGTTTTTTCCCCACTTAGTCAAGCCTACAGCATCTGTTGTAGTCCCAGAGTTTAATCCAAAATAGATGGGATGTGTACATGTTTTTTCAGTGACAATACACCAACAAGGGCCTATGTGAAGACCTTTAATTACCCTTTAACGAATGGACTGTAATGCTGGCAGGCTCTCCTGTTTACATTGTTTATTGTGTTTTCTCTCAAAGCATTTTACTGCCACTTTATCTTCACTTCTTAATTGCGTAGTTGTTTGGCATAGACTAAGCTCCCCAGCTTGTGTACACAACTGAAAGGTGCAGCAAATTAAATACTTATCTTAATCCTTGTCTTGCCAAAACATTAAACCTGGATCAGTGATTTAAGTGGAATTTGTTTGTGTCTGTGTATACAAATGATTCCTATCTTTGCTAAGACTACATTGTACTGTGATGAGACATGCATTTAACAAAATCGGTATGTCAGACAATACTAATCAACTTGCTTACTAGGCAATCTACTGTAGAGTGATACACGTGAATATATGTTTACTCTACGTATAACAAACCCTTACTTCCTCTGCTAATCACATCTATTAGCGCTTTGTATTTTGACACACAATAGCATATCAAATGTAGCAATTTTATGCTACGCTGACCCATCAATACTTGTGTCTCATGTGTAACAGAGTCTCCCGGCAAGGCATGAACACCTGTCTCCCTAATCCAACCAATTAACCTGCAGACTAGCTACCGTCTTGGGTTTCATCCAACATGGCAAGCCCAGCCTTTATCCCAGCGCGTCAGTCTGTGCAATCTCCTAATCAGAGTAACCGAATCCTCCGCTCTCTATAGTTTCCCGGGCCCAAACAGGAACAAGGGCGACTGGGAACAAGACAGATCCTGCCTGTCTGTCTGCCTGGCACCAGTGATGGCTTCCAGCACCCCCCGCAACCCCCCCGCCATCCCCCATCAACCACTTTCACTCTTTTCAGTTTCTTGTCCTTAAGCTGCAGTCAGCGCACATTCTGGTTTATCCCCATTCCAAGCCTTTATTCCAGTCACAGATGTAGCAGAGGAGTTATATTGGACAGGTATTAAACTGTGATTTATTTATGTGAGATTGAGAACAGACTGTGCTCGGAGCAGGACACGCGTCATGTGACCACCCTTGGTTCATCCTCTGTACAGTGAGAAACTCGCTCTCCACACGGCTGGCTCCCATGTGGCCGCATTCATACAAATCAATCTCTAAAAAGCATCTGCATAAAACAACTTCACGGAGACAGAAAGAGTAATAGGAAATCCAGTGGACACAATGGACTGTGGCTCAATTCCAGATAGAAAAAGCTATTGTTATCATCTATCCTCCCAGTTACAATAGCCAATGGAGTTGATTTTTTGAAATATGTACATATACTGTATATTTCTCTTTCCAGCAACACCATACCAGTAAGATAATGCTGAAGGCAATGAAGAAAGTACTGTAGCAGGTGAGCATGGTCTTTAGGGGATAGCTATTACAGGATACAGCAGAGCAGTCTTGCTACAGGGGACCTCTACTGGTGAGGATTTATTGATCCACCTCTCTATTCTCTTATTTCTACCAATTTGGATGGAAGGCTGTGAGGGAAAGTACCAGAGGGAGCAACATTTTCGATATTGTCTTGACTCGGTTTATTAATACAGTATTGAAATTCACACAATGCAGGCCAGGGTACGTAA
Source organism: Aphredoderus sayanus (assembly GCA_027564795.1). Taxonomy (NCBI): domain Eukaryota; kingdom Metazoa; phylum Chordata; class Actinopteri; order Percopsiformes; family Aphredoderidae; genus Aphredoderus; species Aphredoderus sayanus. The sequence continues at coordinate 10,319 of JAODUG010030113.1, forward strand.
ACACAGAACTGGTTGTCCTCATGGCAAAACAGTAACCACACGACCATTTGAGGTGACCAACTTTGCTGTATAAAACATTTCTGGGAGGAGTTTCTGGGGCTGAGACGATATGGTAAATCGTCTTAATACCTTATAAAAGCCCCTGGATTAGCCTTTCAGCATTTCAGGATGTTGTTAAAAAAGAGGGTTTACCTCCTTGGTAATGTTGTTAGCTGGCACAATACCACCTTCACAGTGCAGCTTAGAAATGCTATATCATTCAAGGTTTCCAACATGTGCATAATAGCAAACGCAGTTTGCCTCCAGCCACAGCAGCTATAGCAGTTGTCCACTGTTGAAATAAGTCCACTAATAAAATGCTCAGAATCCAGGAGGGGAAATTCCCAATGTAATGTACATAATATGTTGTGTTTAAAGTGCTATACCAGGCTGGACCAAATGGTCATGCGTAAAATGTCAAGACGGGAAACAAGAGGGAGCATACGAAAAAACAAGAGCAGCGTCATCATATGTTACAGCTCCCCTGTGTACCCTGAAGCTTTAGAGACGGTTTGGGAAGAGGCGTAAGATGAGATAGACAGTCGGGCCCCATGTTGGGCTGCTGAGATCATTTGATATATCAGGGATTGGGTGTACCGTATAAATGTTTAATCACCGTCTGGGCTCCTGGTCGTTAACCTCCATGACAGTAGACTTCAGAGTGTCCCTCTGATCAGGGAGCAGTGAAACCCCCTGTCAAAACACTGGTCAATTACCTTATCACATCTTCAGGCCTGAGCCCTGTGGACTTACCTCCCCTCCAGCAGGTTTCAGGCACTGCACACAGCCTTCCACTCACAGATAGACCAATTGCCAGGGTCAATGACACACTTCAGTCGCCAATTCTTATCAGCAAACATAGATGGATTTCCTTGGTTTGATAGGGAACAGTGTGTGTGTGTCTGTGTGTTAATACTTAAGTCAACATAAGGGCTTACAAGAAACCAAACCCCTGTAAAAAGAGATCAGGTTTGCAGAACATCCCCCCTTTTATTTGCATTTACAAAACACTGATTGCTGAACTTTAACTGCATTGGCCAAGTGCATAGCAGTGTAACAAAAGTGCCTTTTTTGCATCAGCTTGATGACAGAGATAATGTTGACGCCAGGGGCTTTAAAGGCTGTCTGATAGGCAGGGATCAGGTTTAATCAAATCAAGGGTTTGTGTGTGTGCCCTTGGAAGACATTGTTTTCATACAGTCTTTACTAGTGCATGAGCACTTTATTAACTTGGAATAGAATGTTTTCACAAGAAGATAGATTAAATTTGTTTTCAGCTAATAGGTTACACTTTATATTTTACAGCTTACACTGATACAATAGGAAAATATAACCATGACCTCAGTTTTCTGCATCCTTGTTAACATTGCATCATCTAACAAGAAATAAATGTTTTCACTAAATACATTGTAAACCAAAAACAATCTAGTTTTTTTTGAGAACAGTATGAAAGACATACAATTAAAAAATAAGATAATATGAGATACTCCAGATGCGTTTTTGAGTAGAATTGTAGGCAAACTTTTGGAATACAACTCTCCAAAGAAGGAAGGTCTATTAACCTCTGCAGATTTATTCCCCCTTTAAGTTTAGTATGCGCTGACGCTGCAGAACTATCCAAGTTTATTTATGTGTCAAGCTCTCCAGCGCTGAATAAACAGTGCATTTACTTCAATGGCAAATTACCTCCATGGGACAGACATTTAACAGTCACTTATAAAGCTATTATAAACTCTCTGTGGCACTTCTGAGGACAGTCAGAAGTTGCTTTTAATTACAGTACTTACTGTATGACAAGATCATGTAATAGGACTGTATTTGTGTAATATTATAACATGTAATATGCAAACATTATGTCTACAAGGGCTTCATTGATTAACCAACACACACACACACACACACATATACCCCTGCGCGCGCACGCACACACACACACACACACACACACACACACACACACACGCGCGCACACACACACTAGAGATTCATCTCACCTTGTTCACCAGACTTTAAATCATTGCAATCTGATAAGCTCGCAAACAATTCCCCCGTGCAGAGATAGACAGCAGCCAGCCACCCACTGCTGGGAGCACAGGCCTGTAACTCTCCCCAGCGATGAGGTGGCAGAGGCGTGGGTTGATTGGGTTTGGCTGAAGAAGAATGGGGACTGGTAAGAAGATGAGGGATGTACTGCTGTGTGAGGGGGGTTGGGGTTGTTAAAGGTATGTGTGTGTGTTTGTGTGTGTACTGTAGATGCGTGTGAGTACGTGTGCGTTTGTGTACTGTATGTGTGTGTGTGTGTGTGTGTGAGAGAGAGAGAGATTGTGTGTGATTGTGTGGGGGTGGATAGGTTCAGTCATTCCCCTGTGATGACATCAATGTTGACCCCTTTAAACTAGTCATGACACACATCTGGCATGAGGAGTCCATGTTGAACAGCTTTGGCATGATGGGGATTTGCACGTGTGCATGGAGAGCATGTGTAAATGTACATGTACCGTACACAATCATGCAGAGATGCAGCGATAGCAGATTGCCCGCCTCCATTCCAGGGTGGCCATGTACAACACCTACAGTGTTTTCCATTGTGCAAACAGTCCACTTTCCACTTTACTGGCAATAGTTGACATCACTGTGTTTAGCCTGCAGCGGGAAAACAAAACTTTTTTTTCTTTTCTTGGCAACAAGTTTTAAAATGTCCACCACCTCTCTCTCTCTCTCTCTCTCTCTCTCTCTCTCTCTCTCTCTCTCTCTCTCTCTCTCTCTCTCTCACTTTCAGGCAATGTTTTCCAAAGTGGACTCGCTAAGGCGTGGCAAACATGAAGGAATGCTCAAGCAGGACTGCTAGGAGAGGTAGATCAATGAGAGAGCTGGCCAGCTCATGCGTGGCCGCTTTGTGGAGATAGTCCTCTGTGGACAGTTTGGCTTTGGAGAACTAAAATCATTTTTTGGTGGGGTTTCTTATCAGCTGCGGCTCCCTCGGCGCATGAAGCATGACGCCTAGGGAGATGGTGTTGCTCTGAGGACTGCGTGCGTGTGTGTGTGTGTGTGTGTGTGTGCACCTGAGAGAAACAGGAAACATGGAGAAATGTAAGTAAACCTCCAGAATCCAGCAGAGCGAGGTGCACCTACCGTATGAGGTGGAGGTGCATGGATAAGCAGAGGCAGGGATAATTCAAAGTCTGCACTTAGGTCATGTAAGTACAACCAACCTTGACCAGCAATAATCTGCAATTATGACATCACAAGTATTTTGCGTTCCATACATAATTTATCCAGAGGAAATATAGCCTACGCCACACTCTGCCCTGATCCTTTTTGTCTTTTTCATGATTTACGCCTACATCAATTTTCCGATCATGTTTTAATTTCATTTTGAAAAATGCTTGGAACATTACCGAAGAAAATATTTCAGAGGTTCCAGAAAACAGCAGAACTACTCAATTTAGAGCAGATGGGGATACAGGTATTGCCAAAGAAATAAAATCCCCTTTTATCCATGGGTGTGCAGATATAATACAGAGTAGTGCTGAACATGAGGGGATAAGGATATTACCAGCAAAACTGTACAAACATATCAAAACACATTGTCACAGTTGCAATATTTCTTCAAAAAAAACAACAACAACAATGCAGTTACTTTCTTCAGGCTAAACATAGTCACAAACAAACCAGTTAAACACGCTACTAATGCATTTTTTTAACAAGTTATATGCCCCAATTTCACCATGCATCTGAAGCATTAAATTCAAATTATGTTGAATGAAGAATTCAGAATATCCAACAAAAGAGTGGTCAATGAGAAAAGTTTTACTCACAAAGATCACAATTACCAGACTCCATTTACATTTAGACTGGCATTTTGCAGCAAATTTCACGGATGTCCACAGGTATCAGCCAGCTCAATGAAGTCTCACAGTTAGCAATAATCATGAGTGGAGGCACAGAAAATATCAAATTGAACTGCGAAGACATGAATCAGCCAAGGAGAAGCCAAAGGCTGGTCATGGTGCAGGGTCTATTTTATTGACAAGCACACAAAATAGCTGACGTAAAGCAAAACAGAAGCCATGGCAATATCGCTGACCATACCTTTGTCTGGTGTACCAACATTTTGCTTTATAGTTCTCCAAATATGTTTTCCCCATTTATGATTATCTTCTCTCATTTCTGACCTTTGCTTACCCACCTCATGACTGATGCTCTCCTTTTTATTGTTAACCCCATTGCTTTCAGAAAGCACTTTTTTTTGTTTGACCATATTTTGTGTCTAAGGAAAAGTTATGCATGATTCATGAAATCATGCATAATTTTTACTTGGATGCAGTTGGTCCACATAACAGCATATATCAGCTTCATGAATGTTCTTTCGATGGATGTCATAAATTCTAGTGGAAATGCAGCTAGTATGCCAAGGGGATTGTACTTTCTGTGGATAAGTGGAAGATTTATATTTCCCTTAAACACCTTTCCCTGGATTTGTTCACAATGGAACAATCTAAATAGCTTGACCAAATATGTACACGCCCTCAGCGATGGATGAGATCATCCTGACATGACTGATCAAAGAGAGGTTTTGGTTATTGTTTATATTGCCTTCACTACACAGGAAATGGGAGTCAGATCCACATTTATTTTCGCTGACAGCGGTTATCACAGCCTATGTGCTGTTACTGAATGCCTTACGTTTACGTTCGACATTGTAAGACATATGCCCCCACGCAAACATGCACGTCTACACACAGGCACACAGCTGCAGATAGTCCCTCCTCTATCTGTCCAACCCTCTCGTAATGAAAGAAGCAGGATTGCCCACAATGGGATTGCATTACCTGTCTCCTTATCTCAGTGCCATACAATGAGTCATGCTAAACTTATCAGAACAATGTTGTGATGTGAGACCATTTTGAAAATGAAATCTGGTTAACTATTTGAATGCTGCTGGAGTTCTCTGCCAGGACACAACAAGCTACTTTGTGGTCCAGGATATCTGAAAACCCCGATAGTATTCACATTTATGCCATGACATACATTTAATATGGTTTCCTCATACACAGCTCTTGACAGGAGGCTTAATATATGACAGAAAATGCTATATGTGCACTTAGAGTGAAAATAATAAGAAATGCTTATTAAAACAGTTCCAGAACAATGAGTTACATTTTCCCAATTCATTCATCGCTTTACATTCTCCTACAATTGACTGGGTCTTAATAAAAAGAAGTTAAATCTTGGTTTGTTATATGGTTTTCATTTTTTTCCCTAGGAAACTACATCAGTGCAGAGGAACTTTTGCCACCTGTTCTGCACCAGTGATGCTGCTGTTGTTTACTGGCTTTCAGATAGACGGATGGTCTCTGTCCTTTTGTCCACCATCTCCCATGCCAGCCATTGTCTGACACATTTTCAGCATCCACTCTTGCACAAATGGACACTTTTTCACTCCTCTCATCCTCTTATTTGTTCTCTTATTTGTGCAAACCAAGGCAGGATTAAATGATAATTCTGACTTTGTTCTTTCTATTGAAACACTTAAGGACTCTCCTCTACTCTTGCATGACTGATCCGCTTATGCCAGTGGCCACTGTGGCAACTTTTCAAAATTCCTCCCTCTTTCTCCCCAGTGCCAAAGAAAGTGTATAGCCAATGCCTTTCTTTAAAATAGAGGGAGTGGTGGTGCAACTGGATGTAAACACGGTTTGCAGAGCAATAATTTATTAGATATAAATCCTATTGGCCTACCTGTATCCTGTTGTTGTAGTACTATAATTGAACAACAATACCTAGCCAGCAAAAGGAAAATGTATTGTCAGTTAAAGAGCTCTGACCGTTCAAAACATTGAAAACAGTCTAACACAACCATCTTTGAGATAAGAAGTGAATACTTTAAATTTTGCTTGTTTTCTCCTCAGTGGTAATTCCTTAAGGATCTAATACCAACTCTTTTTATGTGCATTGTAGAGATATACACTTAATCTAGGTGAAATAAAATCCCTATTCCGACATAATTTGGCTAGTGGATATGCAGTCAGTCTTCGGACACGCAGTTATGAGGGAGGCAGATTACAAATCATGCGAGCACACAGAGACAACGATCAATAGAGTGCTGCAGTCAATCTTGTTTATTACTTGTTTTGCAATTTCAGAAATCAGATTGGCGATGGGGGTGGGAGACATATGAGCTGAAGCATTGGAGGGAACGCCACAGATTATCCAGGCACTGAGAAATGGGCGGGTGGGCAGGAATTGGAGGATGCAGTCACCATGGTGATAGATGATAATCCAAGACACGCTCAGATGGTATTTCCACTCTCATACACACACATGGGTAAATACATGGTAATTCTTTGCCATATGTGGAGTTGGGTTTGACCAATGTGAACCAAACACAAAAGCAAGCCAGGGCTGCTCAGCTGGAACTCCAGAGACTAGTGAGGCTTAAAAGACTGTTCTAAGTCTATAGAACAGCTGCCAACAAACATGTCAGCATCTGCAAAATTGAACAATTTATAAGATACACAGGAGACAGACACCACTCAGAAGTTAACAAGATAACAGTTTGAAACAGTACATTGACAGCACTGTAGAGATACCACATATGTCAGTCTACTGTTTCTATCTGCATGAAGCAGTGTATTTAGCACATTAACCCTTTATAAAGCTTGGTAGTTTGGTACAGGCTATGAGACAAATAACAGACTGGGACTTCTAAGACACTGAGCAGGATTATGTGTGTGTGTATGACTGACTCAATTATACCTTGTGCTTGGATGTACTGTATCATACATGATCATGACGGGTGTGTGTTGGTGTATGTATCTTCATGTGCCATTGCTGTGTCCATAAATATTTAGACCCTTGGTTTTCCATCAGAATATCTATTTCAGACCAAACACGCCAGGAGACAGAGATCCCCACCGCATCCTAATCAGTCTGACCCACCGAGGCAGAACCATGCCTACGATATTGGGACGGAGCCTCTGCCCCAATCTCCAGTCTTCAATTCACATTCGCTACTGTTCCCGGCAATTCAGCTAATGATAACAGATAGGGTGTAGGCAGCAGGGGGGAAACTGTTCTGTATGTGTGTCAGGCTGAGCTTTGGTTCACATAGAAACATACATTTACAGCATGATATACAGT
>JAODUG010030143.1:0-19163 GCA_027564795.1 Aphredoderus sayanus
GTGTGTACACTCAAATACACACAATCTTATACAAGCATGTGTGTACACACAAATACACACATTTTTAACAAATTGCCAGGAGTGCACATGCTGCGGGAACCCTTTTGGCTTTTGATGGAGACACAATGTGGCTCTCTGTCTCATTCACATATAGACATATCAAAACAAAAACAACAAAAAAGCAATATGACGCGAGAACTGTGGAGCTCATACTTCAGAAGAAATCTCTTTCTGTGGAGGAGGTGCACACTGATAAAAGGGTCCTACCCAACTTTCACTCCCTGTACAGCACAACAAGTACTCTTTTGAAACATGAACAAAACATGCAGTGAGGTCCTAAAAAGCCTCTTTGACAGTGACAGTGAGATTGAAGAAAATATGTCTGAAAGTTAGGTGAAATGTTACCATGAGGTAATAATAATAATAAAGATTACCATGACTCGTCTGATGAAAAGGAAACGTCCTCATAGCCTGAACATGAGGTTGCATGTCAAAGAATGGAATGACTGAATTGCCTATCCTGCCGTGAATGGGTCACACAAGTATACATTTGAATCATTCATTCTAAGAGCAGTAGAAAACACATATTACTAAAGTTTTAAAGACAATGCCATTTAGTGGACACTTTTACCCAAATTAAAACAAGGAGCAGGTAGGTGTAAGGAACCTGGCTAGAGTAGGTATAAGATAAATGTGATATATCGGTGAGTGTTTGTGTGTATATATATGGAATTAAAATACGAGTACTTTTTATCAACATGATTTTAATTACCACATTTGTGAAGTGTGTTTTTTGTAGCTATTTATATTTGTTAGTACAACTGATGTCCCATTATTTAACTTACAATATTTTCCTATTACTTCTGTTTTTTTCTCTTAACATGACTTTATCCTCTTAAGTTTTTTTTCCCCTCCCTCACATGCAAGAGAAATATAGTAGCACTGACCTTATCAACACTGGTGTGGTTATCTCACTCATTTGATACATCTTGTCCTTGGAAATAGCTAACTTTAGCGATTTTAAACTTTATCTTGGCCAACAGGAACAGAGAATTAATTATCTTTCATAAGGGGATATAGACATCTTAAAGTCCCCTATTTAACACAAAGAATATGCAGGAGCATAGACCATCACCTACAACACATCAAACTGTGAGTATGTTGTTTTCCTTGATGGATTATTAACCAAAATATACTTTATAGTTTCCCGCCACCTTCATGGAGTGAAATATTCCTGAGAGAATTATGTGTCTCACTGCTTCTTTGCCATATGAAAAGACAATAATACTAGTGCACTTACAAAATAGCAAATTCTACATAGTGGATTTAACTGTGTTCATTATCCATAGTCCAAATCTAAGATAAACATTTAAAGGCACGTGTCAAGAATTTAAAAGAAGTCAAGTTAAACATTAGAAAGATTGCACAAGAGAACATTGGGATTGAAGCAGTCATTGCTATAGAGTAGAGGAACACCTTGCAGTGTGATCTTCTGGTGGACTCATTAACCATGGTGGGTGCAGGTGGTCCGGTCAAGTATTTCTCTGTGTGGGACTATGTGGTTTTTGCTGGGGCTGTTGTCGGCTCTGCTGGGATCGGCCTCTTCCAGGCCTTCCATGGCCGCAAGCAAGTCCAGAGCAATGAGTTCTTGCTGGGTGGACGTCAAATGACTGCCGTACCAGTTGCCATGTCGCTCACTGCCAGCTTCATGTCTGGCATCACGGTGATTGGCACACCGGCGGAGGCCTACCGGTTTGGTTGTGCCTTCTGGCTCTTTGGATTCTCCTATGCCATCATGTCCACCATCACAGCTGAGATCTTTGTTCCCCTTTTTTACCGACTTGGGATCACCAGCACCTATGAGGTGAGATGTTACAATGACGCATTTGATCATGGAGCATATTATCTGTATGTACTGTATATGATATACAGCAGTAAATATACGGGAGGATAGTTAGGGGACAGGGTGGAATTTGAGGTAATTGAGATGTTGTGTATCTCTTAACTTTTGTTAAAAGTAGTTATGCTCAATATAAATTCTGAAGTACAGTTTAAACTAAATAGAATACAGTATAAACTACATAATGCCCTACTCAAATGGGATGGTTGAACAAACTCATATTATTAAACAAACTCATACTGAACAAAATCATATAGCTAAAGTTAAAACCCATGACGTTTTAGCTTCCTAACTGTACCTCAAAATAAAAGTATTCATGTTGAGTTTTGCAAAATAATACTTAATATGCTACTACATGACTAAATTAACATTTTATTGTAAAACAGAAGTATACCGTAAATACCAAAACCATACTACAATACCACGTATGCATACTACAAACAATGTTTTATAAATGTTGCTTTATAGACATGTAGGTATGTTTTTAAGTAACGAGAAGTCAGAGGAAGTTGAAAAACAAAATATGTTTTATATAGTTCATCATGTACCAGGAACAAGGAATTATTTAATGCTAAACATTCAGCGTGAGCACATTTGAGGAAGGAAACTAGAGTTGAAATGTTTATAATAAATTCAATAATGATTCATGTGAGGGTTTCTATTTTATTTTGTTCACATTTAGATGAACATTTCATTGTCTTCATAATAATCGAAATAATCAGAATAGTCAAAATAATAACATAAATGATTCAACAAAAGCATAATAATACACAATAGTACAATAATAAGATAAATAATTATTTGAAATAATATATGTCTGACTATGTTCCATTTTCATTTCTAGTACTTACAGATGCGTTTCAACAAGACCATTCGGATAATTGGGACAACAATGTATATAATACAAACGGTAAATAACATAATTTAATTAAAAAATTTTAGACAAACGAAACATTCTGTATACAAATACTCTGTGTTGAAAATGTATACTGTACATTTGTGCACATGTGAGACTGAGATCATTTAATGTTTGCAGTATTAAACAGCACCTGTCTTTTTCCTTGTTGACTCTATGTAAAGTCATAGTCCTGTAAGCAAAGCTCACACTTCATTAATATGAATCAAAATATTGCTTACATTCAATCATCTAATTGTGGCATCTGTCTCAGGCCCTGTACACAGGTTTGGTCATCTATGCCCCAGCTCTCGCCTTGAATCAAAGTAAGATATTCATGCAGCCTTCATTTAATGACTTTCCATAACATGGAACACGGTTTCCCATTCTTAAAAGTACACTACACGATTGCGTTGTAGCTCCCGCTGAACTCAATATAATTAAAAAAACTGTTCACAAACGTCCATGTGGCAGAAGAGGATTGTGAGGCACTCAGGATTCAGGTGCTGGAGGGGCATGAGCTGAGTTTCAAACCAAAAAAGTAGTCTGAAAACATTTAAAGAGCCACCATTTCTCATCAAGTTTGGCTAATTCTTGTACTTTTCTTTACTGTTCTTCAATTAAATCAACTAAATTCTGTATACTACTACTAATATACATGAAAATAATTAATAAACCGGCCAACAGACATTTTATATTTATGTAAAATATACTGCAACACTGTATCTTGTCCTTCTCTTTAACCATTCCACAAGACAGCTGCTGCAAAACCCTTATAAAAAAAAATCACCTGAACTTCATATGTGAAGTAGCACATTTTAGCTTTAAAATTAGTGTTTCTATTCTTTAAATAAACAAAAGACTGAAATGTTCTGCTACAAAAAAGGGATGATTTACATTTAGTTAATAGGCTATTGTTCTAACTAAATTTGATCTTATTGTGTTGAGTTGTAAATTATTTTTTGTTACTCAGTAACTGGACTTGATCTGTGGGGAGTGCTCATAGCCACAGGAGTGGTTTGCATCTTTTACTGCACTTTGGTTGGTATGCATTGATTTGTTGACAGTAAGATACAGTATATCCTATTATATTTTATAATCTACTGTTTATGTGTTTCCTAATCTACCATGTGCTTCATTCAAAGACAAGTCATAAAATGTTGACTACTGTATGTGAATTATCACATTGCTTTTGCCCCCCAAAAATATTTAAAATAATAATTTAGTTACATATAAATGTAAAAAATAAAATATATATAATAATGATAATTTGTGACCCAGTCTGAAAATCTTCCTCAAAAGTACTGCAGATAGATTAAGCAGAAAGTTTATGTTTTTAATTAAACAAAAATACATTTTGTTTCAGGGTGGGCTGAAAGCAGTGATATGGACAGACGTGATGCAAATGCTGATAATGCTGGCAGGATTCGTGGCTGTCATTGCTAGAGGTGCTATGCTACAGGGCGGCCTGGGGAAGATCTGGGAAGACGCTGGTAATGGCGGTCGACTCCATGCCTTTGAGTAAGGACACACCCACATGGACACAGCTCTTTGCTTTAGATGTTCAGAGTGCCACATAGATAACAATTTATAAGTAACAGAAAAAGTGAATACATTTTTCTGCTACACTAAACACTTGTCACATGTGTAAAACAAACAACTGCTTAATAGGAGTTGTAGTTTAACAATGAAGTCAGGTGTTCATAATCTAAAATAAATTATTTCCTCAGGATGATGTTTTCTGTAAAGCTACAGAAACACTCTCCATTGTTTTTTATTGTTTTTGAACAACAGGGGTTTTAATATTATGGGACGAAGGCTTTTATTTTATTTTTGAGGGCATGATTCAGATATTTTAGAATGTTCTTTTTTATAATTTAGTTATATAAAATGTGCATAGTTAAAATGCACATTAAAGAATTAGGAGAAAAACTGTGGAGCTGTTTGAACACAGATGTACTGTAGAATGTAAAATGTGATAAGACTATTTCACCTGTGATCCTAGCTTTGACCTAGACCCATTGAAACGTCACTCTTTCTGGACCATTGTTGTTGGTGGAAGCTTGATGTGGGTCTCCATGTACGCAATCAACCAGTCTCAGGTGCAGCGATACATCTCCTGCAAAACCCTCATGCATGCCAAAATGTAAGTGTTTCTTGCAATAAACAGATTAACTGTTGTGTAAGTGTCTTTGGCAATTAGTCTTCTCTCATCCTTCAGGTCCTTGTATGTAAACATGATTGGCCTGTGGCTCACTGTGAGTCTAGCCATGTTCTCTGGTCTCACGATGTACTCCATTTACAAGAACTGTGACCCACTCACTAATGGGGATGTTAAAGCCCCTGACCAGGTGAGTTTGATATTTATTGTCAGTTTATACTTTTGATATATATAATCTGGGTTATATGGGTTATACTTAAAGGGCTATACTGATAAACAAAACCAGTGAAATCTAGCTGTATAGGCTACCATAGATAATGATCAGAACTAAAAGCACTGTTGGTCAAGGTTTAGCACAGCATGACTAACTTACTGTCAAACTGTATCATGTGGACACAATCATGTAATATCTTAATATCTGATATATCACCTGAAGCATGTGCTAATACAATGTGTGCAATCTTGTTGATATCATAAACCAGCTGCTTCCCTACCTTGTGATGGATATTCTGGCAGACTATCCTGGAGTGCCTGGTTTATTTGTGGCTGCTGCTTATAGTGGGACGCTTAGGTGAGAAATAAATTCCTAAATCTTCTATTTCAATGCAAGCTTGTACACAGCTTACAAAGCTTGCAAAACTGCAAAGTTATAGTGTCTAGTAAACAGCAAAGATAGCACTCAAATTGGTTCTTTACCCCTTTAACATATGAGAACGCTAACCAAATGTAACACATGCTTATTCTCTAACCTGAAGTAAAACACTTTGTCATAAGTTTTATTACAGTACACTCTCACTGCAACTGTTTCAGCACTGTGTCATCCAGCATTAATGCCCTTGTTGCTGTAACTGTGGAAGACTTTGTCTATCTTCGGTGGAAAAGCTTGACAGAGAAACAGGTGTCCTGGATCAACATGGGCCTTAGTGAGTGAGCTATTTCACAATTGTCGAACAGGGAAGTGTATAGTAGCACTATCAAAATCTTTATAGACATATATGTAAAAGTATCTCTGATAGTATCACTGGAACTATTGTTCACAAGAAATTACCAGGTAATACTTCTAAAAATAAATACAAAGAACACAACATAAAAAGTACTGATATAACATAAAAAAGGTAATAGTCTATCTGCATGTACAGTAGTCATATACTGTATTGTATGGTCTTTGGTATTAAAAATAATTACATTTTATTAACATGAAAGCTATGAGAAACATGTCACGGCTAGTTAAGCACATAAATGCATGATCAGTCCTGGTATGAAAATATGCCTGCTCAAACAACTCATACAGTACATACATAAATTCCAATGTATCAGGTCTAGAAAAGACTAGAAGGACAGGGGAGTGTCGTTTTTATGTGTCAAGAGCAAGAGGCAGGTCACAGGCAGGTCCCTGACTCCTGTTTGTCAGTGGGTAATGTAATAGCATACATTTTCAAGTTTATAGTAACCTAACATTCATACAAGTGATCACTTTATGACATATACTATATAGCTAATAGCTCAGCGCCGTAACAATGTTATCAGGCCATATTTACATTATATTTTAATTTAAAGGAAAAAGCTGTGCTGAGCCTACAGCCTAATGTCATTGGTTCAACAATTACAGGTGTTTTTTTTGGTGTCCTTTGCATCGGGATGGCTGGAGTCGCATCTTCGATGACCAACATTCTGCAAGTAGGCATCTCTCCAGAAACTGTACTAGCGGTTTGCTGTATAAGAGCGACATCTGTTGGTGAATTTGAATACTTCTTCTACATTCCAGTGTTTTCTTTCAGGCAGCTCTGTCCATATTTGGAATGATCAGTGGACCACTTCTTGGTATTTACGTATTAGGCATGTTTTCCCGTACCACAAACTCAGCAGTGAGTATTTCCCACGGCTTTGTTCACATATAGCACAAAAACAATCACTCTTAGCTATTTACTACAGATTTGTTCCCTGCGTTGTAGACGTTGATTTGTTTTAACCCTCGTAATGTCATCTGGGTCAAAATGACCCAAATCACTAGCTCTTTGTGGCAGATAGAAGGTGCTAAACCTAATTCTACCGGTTACACACACATATGATGTGCACTGCTGACACAACAAGGTATGTGTTCGAAACCCGAGGACAACAGGAAGGGTAAAAGGAACAAAAAAACAACACAAATACATAAATAAATAAATAAATAAATAAATACACACAGCAATGCCGATTGAAAAACACACAAATCATACACAATCAGATGGCGCCACCGTGTGGCTAAATACGATTTTTCTGAGTACATTATGAGGGTTAAACCCTCCTGTTGTCCTTTATAATATCGTCTTGAACCACCAGATGGCGCCATCTGATTGTGTATAATTGTCTCAATCTCTTTATTGTCATTGCTGTGTGTAATAATTATTTATAAATTATTTCTTTATGTATTTGTTGTTTTTTTCGTGCATTTTAACACTCTTGTCTTTGGGTTTCAAACACACTTCCTTGTTGTGCCAGCAGTGCATATCATATGTCTCTGTAAGGTGTAGAATTAGGTTTAGCGCCTTCTATCTGCCACAAAGTGCTAGTGCTTTGAGTCAAGCTGTTTAGTCTATAGTATTTCTCAGTATTTCTAGGATTAATTAAGTTCTATACTAGCAGTAGGCTATAATATATTCTAATATGTGTATATGTTTTTTACACAGGGTGCAGTAGTGGGTTTGATTGTAGGCCTTGTTCTGACCCTATGGGTGGGCATTGGATCACAGATTTTTCCACCCACTGCCGAGAAAACAAATCCACTCCCACTCAACGTCACAGGCTGCAATAACAACATGAGTCTGACCTATACAACGGTGACTCCGTGGACCAGTGTACAGCCACTAAGCCCTCTGCCTCAGTGAGTCACCATACAATCATTATGGAAGTACCATGTAATGTTTATGTACGCAAACAAACGTTTTTACCCAAGGCTCTTGAAAACAAGTAGTCAAATTCTCAGATAATGCTAACATAAATATATATTAAGCCATAAGCACAAATGCATATGTTATCAGATTTACCCCTCAGGACAGTCCCTTCCCTTTGTCTTATGGCATTATAATGGCTGTCTAACATGAGCCCAAGAAACAGTATTTCGACCTGACTACACATTTGTTTTCACAATTGGAAAATACATAACCAATGACAAATGTTGTGTGTAATGACAACACACTGTTTTCATCTGATTGGAATGATCCCAGTGACCTGTTTTCTATATCAGTGACAGGCCAGTCTTGGCAGATGCCTGGTACTCTCTATCCTACCTGTACTTCTGTCCCCTGGGCACCTTGAGCACCATGATTTGTGGCCTGTTGGTGAGCATGGTCACAGGTGAGCTTCCATGGCCTTCCATTTAACACTGCAGAGATGCTAAGAATGAAATGATCTGTTTGTACATGTTTTATTTTAAGTCAACCCCCACCGGATTTGTTTTCATCTCAACTATGACAGCTAGCTGGAATAGAGGAATTATGTAAAAACAAATGACCAGGAAACACCTTTATCGACCACAGATGTAGGTTTTACAATGGAACACAAAATTAATTGAAAAATATGGATACAGTTGGTTGTGTAAATAGTTAGTAAACAACATATTTAATCCAGTGGGTGGAGGAAATGTATTTAGAAATATTGTGTTAAGGAAGGTGCACAGTCAATTGCTTTACCAAAGTTCAATATCACTTTATTATCACAAAACCAGGCTGGATATGTCTCACTTTTTGGAGCAATATGAAAACTACAGTCTGGTTAAATTGTAACATTTACGGTATTAGTAAAATGAAACAACCACTGTTACTGTATTACTTGACTTCTTAGGAGGCTGTAAGCAGGAGAAGTTAAACTCTGACTTGTTTGTGAAGAGGAGAGACCTGATGTGTTTCAGCTGTAACAAGTCACAGGTAAAGACACAAATCGTCACTCTACTGAGCATTAAGCGTGTTCCAGAACACGCTCAGTTAAGCCACCTGGTGACCATTTTCACAAGGGCTCCATTGTGGCTGAAAATATGATTCTTACTGTATACCCTACAGGCATCCATTGAGATAGAAAAGACAGGATCAGATAGCAAGATGGGAGCAGGCAGCTGTCAATTCACACACTCCCAGTCTTGTATTGCTAAAGATGTGGAGCAAGTCACCAAATTGTAATGGTGGATCATACACTGCCATGTAATCCAGATACTGTAGTGACTTGGGGTTTGAAACTTGCTGCTAATATGCATCATTATTTTTATTTCAATCCACTCCTTTCAATCCTTTTTGATTTGTTTGCCTTGTTGATCATTTTAATAACATGTAAATACATACATAATACATTGCTATAAAGAAAGTGATTTAACTGGAAATGTAGACTCGGCTTATATACAATAGAGATGTACTGTAAATAATGTGTGTTGAGAAACAGTACTGTACTGTACATACTGTACATTATAGGCTACTGTATGTACATGTAGCAGTTTTAGTAGGATGGTTGAAATACTTGTGATTGTTTTTATATCTCAACAACAATTATTCTACACTGAAAATAAACATTTAAGTGTACTTGCATGTTTTACAATATAGTTATTCTGTGCTAAAAATAAACATCTGAAAACAACCACTGACAAGTTTGTTAATGTGTGTACTTAGTTGTGTGTGTGTGTGTGTGTGTGCGCGTGTGTGTGTGTGTGTGTGCGTGTGTGCGTGTGTGTGTCTGTGTGTTTGAGAAAGAGAAATGGTGAAAGAGTTTTGGCCTAAATAAAGGCCTTGTTCCTTGTCTCCATGACGACA
This sequence comes from Aphredoderus sayanus, assembly GCA_027564795.1. Classification (NCBI taxonomy): domain Eukaryota; kingdom Metazoa; phylum Chordata; class Actinopteri; order Percopsiformes; family Aphredoderidae; genus Aphredoderus; species Aphredoderus sayanus. The sequence goes on from JAODUG010030143.1 coordinate 9,732, forward strand.
ATAGAGGAAGTTAAAGCCCTATAAAGTAATGGCCCGCCCATTTTTACCTGCTACCATACCAGGAACACAATTCTTTGGCTGTTACTAACTCAGGGAGTGGAGAGTAAACATTCAAATCACAGGTCCTGGGAATGACCGTAAAGAAAAATCCTGTTTTGACTGACTTTGAACATAATAAGGTGAGCTAAAATGTTCATGTTATGCAAATGATTGGTCAGGATATACAGTAGATTATTGATATTATTCAGAGAAACAATACTTTTGAAGACCGTGGTTGACTAATTTCACAGAACACGTTATTCAGGTATGCTAAGGAAATTTAAAACTGTATTTTCTATAAAGTGTCCTTGTGATTCTGTTGATTCCATTTGCTCCTAGGACACACAATGGCCCTGAATACCAACTTTGCTTTGGCAGCATGCAGTCTTTTAGCCCTTTCTTTTGTTACAACTGTAACACCTGAGAAGATGACAGTAACTCCTATCTTGAACCTTACACAACCTGCGTCAGTTACACCCAGTATCACTCACGGATCAAATGCATCTACAGCAGATAATACAAATAAGACGCAAGCCACTACTTCAAATACCAGCATTACCCAGAACACTACATCACTCACCAATGCCACAAGAGAAACACATGGGAGCATAAATACAACCCAGATTACCCAGTCAACAACTTTCTGGACCTCTGTAACAGGTTCTACATCACTGACAACCACAATAACCCAAAGCACAGAATCTCCTAAACTGAGTTTGCAGACAAGCCAAGCAACCCAGACAACTGGGTTCAATGTTAGCACACCTTATACCGCAATTTCCACTGAGTTTCTGACCATCAATACAAACTCAGAAACAATGCATAAAGGTATGTAAAACCTTCAGATTATTAGCCTAACTATAGTTAAACTGTACAAACAACACAGTAATGACAATGACAATTGATCACTCCTACTAAATTGTACCATCTATTTTGTATTTCTTTGTTTTAGATTCTGAGATGAATACCTCTGAAAATAATATGACAATTGTGTTTAGTGTAATACTTGGAGTGTTTGCTGTGGGTTTTTCTGTGTACATGTTACATAGATGCAAACAAAGAATTCAATACATGCATCAACCGCTTTACAACACTGAAGACACAGGTAAAGAGTTTACTTCTTCATTTACACAAATGTACAAGTTCAATACATCTGAAGAGCTGATTTTCTAACAATTTTTTACAGACCAATTTGTAGCAGATGATGACACTCTTGTCATTTCGGGAGGGCTTTATGATGCCCACCCATTAAATGACAATCAGCCAGTAGCACCAACAGAACCATCTCATCTTCGCCTGGAGTTCCTTAATGAAGCACTGAGAAGTCCTACATTTTAAGAAACGTTATTTTTTTAGTGCATTTGGTTAAACTAATTAATGCTTTTGTCAACTATCTTTTAGAATGTTATGTTGAAACAAATGACAGAGCCATGGAAATTCTGATAGATAAGGTAGACCAAAACATGTATTGTGGAAGATGTTTGATTAAATATAATGATAATTAATTAGTGAAATAAAGATTGAAGCAAACATATATGTTCTATGTTTTATTTAATAAAAACAATATAAATAGTTTCTAATATTAAAATACAAAAAATGTATACAGTATGACAAGAGCTGAACCAGACAACAATGTTAAATTAATTAAATCAAAACTTTTTATAGGCTCTTTATAAAACTCTATAACATCAAATATTGAAAACGCAGAACTACAGTTAACAAAATATTAAGTTAACCTTTCAGTGTCTATAGTCACCTTAAAGTACCCCTGACCTTATACAAACCTGTGTAAATACACAACATTTTACAGCATCTACAATACATTTTAATTAACATTTCTCAGTGCCTATTATAACCTACAGTTTAAATACCCCTGGTCTGAGAAACAAAAAATCGGTTGTTGATTAGTTGATAGACTACACTCTGAGGCAGTGAGGTAGCATGTTGCCTTTTAGTCATTTCTTTTGTTAGAACTATAACACCACCAGAGAGGGTAGCTGTTTGAACCACACAGCTAACTTAAACCTTAAACACCCTGCATCAGTAATGCGCACACATGGATCAACTGTTGACTCAAGACACTACTTCAAATCCCAGAACTAGCCAGAAGTACCCCTGACCTTATATTAACTTGTGTAAATACACAACATTTTACAACATCTACAGTAACTTTTAATTAACATCACTTAGTGCCTAGTCACCTATACCCCCAGCCTGTGTAACACAAAAGTTAATTTACAGACTACTCTCTATCTCAGACATAACCTTGAATGGCTAAGCAAATATCTTTTCACAACCCCTTTTCTTCTTTCGATCAGAAGCAGTGACAGTAGTCCAACCAGCATCCCTCATTCTTTTAATTGCTGCAAGCTTCAAGGAATTCCCTGGTGATTTATGAATAGCAGGGCTCTGCATGTACAATAAACAATCAATAATATATTTTTAATGAAATATAGATGAATAAGTAGAAAAAAGAATGCTCAAATAGCTATTGCAATCAACTGCATTGTTTTATAATGGTATCAAATTTGGAATATTTGGCAAAGCATATAACCACATTTTTCCCTATCTGACAAACTGAATATCTTTCCAGTATTCTGCCTGCCAGTGTATATTCAGTACACACATTATCAATTTCAAGGGGTTTTATGTTATATTTTAGTGGGACGTGGGAAGACATATTCCAGTAATACATATACCGTTTTTTAAATAATTAATTAATAAAATAAATAATAATAATAATAATAATAATAATAATAATAATAATAATAAATAAACACATAAATAGATAAATAAAATGTATCTCAGTACCTTTTTAAAGATGTTTAGTTTGCGCTGTGGAGCAGTTGCACTTGGTTCAACTTTATTTGCAAAGGTCTGCCAAAGGAAATAATAAAAAACATGAATTTGTATGCCAGTCTTAGTTCACACTGATGTAACCAGATTCTTTAGGTTGATCATAAACTTGCATTTACCAGATTATGCTCAGAGCTGTCTGACTTGGGGTCAAGCTCCAGTGTACTCTTTCTCCAGGGAACTGCTTTTTCATAAGAAGGCGGTGTTCTAATTCTGAAAGACTGGGAAATAATGAAAATATATATAAAATCAAATCAAATTATAGCATTTTAAGTAGTATATAAAGTATAAATAAATACAATTTACCTTGATCTTTGGGGTTGCCTGAACCCTGCTTTTGTTACTCCAAGTTGGAGTTTTGACATATTCATTTTGAATTTCCTTTGCAACAATGAAAATCAGTTAATCTGCTGTTAATGTTAATTATTTTATGTTGTGTAAATAGATTCACAGATTGCTCAGACTTCAAAGTTGCAATTTATTTAAACCATACAGTAGTTTGGTTAGTAAACATGAACTTAAAGTAATTAATGAGTAATTTTACCTTGTTCATTAGTGCTTCTTCAATCCTATTTGTGGTGCTCCACAGGGGAGTTGTACTGGGTTCCATGTCAGTGTTCGTAGATGCCTAACGTCAATGTTATTTGTATTAGCACGGGTGAAATATACTACCACCACAATCTCCTTAACTATTTGTTCAACGTTTTCAAGTCAATCTGACTTAACTTACTGTAATTTTTGCATTTTCAGTATTTTCATTTTCTTTGTTGTATGAGGGAGTTTTCCTGGTCTTAGAGAAAACATGAGTATATACAGAGGTTTCCTTTGGAGTCTCTACACATCTCAGGTCCTGTGAAATAGGAGTGAAGATTAGGAGGACTGAATAACCTTTTTTACAGTTAAAAAGTGACCAAGAAATAATAATGTACCTGATTGCTCTTTTTTCCTGACATATGACAGATTTTCATGGAGGATATTTTGGTCTTCAGTTTATGCAGTTCACTCTCAAGATTTTGCTAACAACCAGTAGAGACAAAACATTTCAAAGACAGAAACCAATCAAAACTTTCTTTCAAGATTGACTAGATAAAACACTTGCCTTATCTGTCACAGCTTTCGTCAGCTCATTTTTGAGGTGATCATGTTCATTCCTATTCTGGAAGAGCTCCATCTCCTGTTGGGAATAATTCAGTGCTCGGCATATATATATATATATATACATATATGAATGTATGTATGTGTTTTTTCCCCCATTTTATTTATATGATATACCAGTGAAGTAGTCCTGGCGATTGCATTTTCTACTTTTCTCTTATTTTCTTCAAGCTCTGTATCCTTCTCTTCAACCATTCGGTCATATTGACTCTGGTAATGACATAAAAACGGTGGAATATCTGTCATGCATATGTTTTTAGCTGTGTACTTCAAGGCACCCTTGAGGGTCCTGACCCACACTTTGAGAACCACATGTAGTATAATGACACTTCTGAACAATCAACGACATTCTAAATGACAAATGAGCTCACCTTGTGTTTTTCCATTAATGCAACCATGTCTGCTATCTTGTGCTGACACTTAATTTCTGCATCGTCCTTGTTCTTAATAGCTTCAAAAGCAGCAAGTTTGAGCTTCTCTACCTAAAGAACCAACAACAAAGTATTATTTACTCACATTAGTATTTAATTGATCTATCTACTGTATGCAAAGTATTGCATACTAATATGACACTTACTTCATATTGAAGTTCTGCGGCTAAGGCTATTTTAGACCCATGATCTTCCAGAAGTTTTTGATGTTGTTCCTCATGCAGCCTTTTAATCTTTTGTGAATTCTCTTTAAGATCATTGAGCTAAAGTAGGTACAAATAAATAAAAATGAGCATTCTATGGGAACATGTGCTTTAATTATGTTAAATGATGTTAGAGAAACAATACCTCATTTTCAAGTTGACTGCATGTCTCACTCTCTTTAGCTATTTGTTTCTTAAGTAATTTATTCTAAAAATGAACAAGTGAACCATTAGCAAACACATTAATATAATGTGTCCATAATTGTAGTTTTATAGATATTACAAACCTCTTTCTGGCATTCCTCCTGGGCCTTACATTTTGCCTGAATATTTTCCTTCAGATTGCACAGCTAAGAAGCAAAACAGGTACAAATTTAAAAATGAAATATATATGTATCCTCATTATACAACTTCCTTTAGTCTGACTGTTTATAATGTATTTTCCTAGAGCTCTGACAACAATACCTTTGCTTCTACTGATTTGATATGTTTCTCTTTTTTGATCACTTCCTCTTTGAAATGTTTATTCTAGAAGAACACAATTCATAATTTATATAAAAAATCATTAAAACTGTGGTTATACTATAATGGTTATACTATAGTGAATAATGATATATATTAATTATGTATAGTGTTTAAGGGAGATAGAAGTGCATACCTTTTCTTTGACAATAATTTGCAAGTTTTCAGTTACTTGACATTGCTCTTGGATTGTGGTTCTCAGAGTCTTAACTTCATCTCTATTGGTAAAATAGTGGCATATAGTTAATTACTAGAAAATACAATTCCTTGAATTAAAAAATGTGGACATAATAAACTAACCTTAAGTGTTGGTTTTCCTCTTCAAGTCTTTGAATGTCTTTTGTAAATTGAATTGCATTTTCCTCACTTGCCTGATCAGGCCAGATGTTATTATTATTATTATTATTATGTAAAATTACATTATACCATACATGTACAATGTTAAGCTTTAGAGACATTTCACATTTTGACAGACCTTTAAATTTGCCTCAAAAGCTTTTATTTCGACTGATCCACTCTCAGTCTGAGCTTGGATGGCATCCTTCTCTGATTGCACTTCATTGAAGTTTGACAAAAGCGTGTTGTATTTCACTCTTAAGAATGATAGATATTACAGAACATTTCAGTGTGAGCATTAGACCAGAAAAACAACATGTCTATGTGTGATTGTATGTGTATATTGCTTACTCTTGTAGCAATAAGTCCTGTTTCAGTTCCTCCATTTGGACAAAGAGTATCTCATTTTTCTCCATCTCAATAGATAACTCTCTCTGCATATCCTGTACTTTGATCTGGAGATAGAAAATATAGATTTGTTTAGCAAAACTAGTTTGACCATGCGTTTATATTATATCAAAATACAGTGTTTTGGTTAAAAAATATCAGCCCAGTATAACTTTGACAACGTATAGCAAAGCGTAGCAGAAAAAAGTGAAAGTGAAATGAAACCTCTGTTATGTTAGCTTTCTCCTTTAAATAATCTTGTGTCTTTTCAGCGTCCTCACAAGCTTTCTCCAGGAGATTCTTCTCAGAAGACAAAAACTCAGCTGTATTCTGTGTTCCAAAAAAGGGCAGACATGCATATATTTATGCTGTCTTTTGTGCATTATTATACTTAATACTTCTTAATTATTATTATTATTATTATTTTACATCACCTGGAATAGTCGTGCTTCTTCATTTTTGCTTGAAAGCTCAGTTGTGAGTTCCTGAACTCTGAGTTCAAAAACGTCAATTTTTTCTTTCAAGGACTCCATGCATATTGATTTAACACCCTGTGTAACACACAATATATATATATGTATATATATATATATATATTGTTGGTCTAATGTTTTGTGTTATATGCCTGATAAATTCCTGGGATAATGCACACTAGAAATTAGAAATCCAGATGTTACCAGTTCTTCTTCAAGGATTTTGATCTGCTGGTCTTTCTTTGCACTCTGCTCTGTAATTTCCCCTGTCAAATACATTTGAATTTAGTGTTGACATTTACAGATAGAAAGTTTAAATTATTTCTGAGTTTCTGAGCTTACCCAAAGCTTCCGTTTTCTTCTCAAGTTCTTTGTGGATAGCAGTAAGGTTAAGTTCAAGTTCCTTTGCCCTTGAAATTAATAATATTAAAGTACAATATGTCAATACAGCAGGTAAACACATATGTTGTCTGTAAAATATACATAAAATTCATTAGAGTTGAAGTATACCTCTGTATTTCAGATGTGAGTGAATTTTGCAGCTTGTGCACTGTAGCCTGGATCTCCACCAGCTTGTATGCTTGTTGATCTCTCACTTTGCTGATTTCTTCTATACTTAAGTCTTTGTTAAGGATGAGCTGGGAATAATTCTCTTTACTCTCTTCTAGTTCTGTGGCAAGAGTTTCTCGTTTTTCCTGAAAGAAAAATATGTATTACGGTCAGGCTTATAATGAACACCCTAACCATACTTAATTTAATATGAATAATTTTGATGATACCTCAGTATCTTTGTAAAGTTTCTCGGCATTTTGCAGTTGTTGAAGAAGCAAGTCATGCTCTTCTTTGGACTTTTTAAGAAGTTCATAATGTTGATCTATAAGTTAGTTTACAAGCTTATAAGTTACATAGTTGAGTCGTCAAGATTTATTAAAGGCTTTTTTTTATCAATGTGTTACAATACATGCTGCATACATACTGTACAGTAAATTATGTTGCTTTGACAATAAAGTAGTGTGATAAATCAAGTAAAAGCTATATTACATTACTATCATGAGCTGCTATTGCTTTTTATTATAATTTTATTGTATTTGCATTAACACTGATTGTTTATTATCATTATGTTAACATAGCCTCTCTTAGCTACATTTTGGTCACCATAAATAATTAACAACAGATCACAGATGATATGTAATTGCCAGTGTCTCCTGCTATACAATACTTACTTGTTTCGTCTTTATGTTTTTTACAACATTCCTGAGTTTCATGCAGGTTAAGCAGGATTTTTTGTAGTTCGTTCTCCTCATCCTTCAATTTAGTTTTAAGTACTTCAACCTACAAACATGCATTCTCTTATTAATTAGACATCTACACCTGCAATTATCGTCAGAGTTCAACAGGTCATGTTTTATTCTACTAACCTCTTCTTGTTTCATGTTGTATTCATGTTCAAATTTAATTTTTTGATCTTCATATTGCAACATGCCCTCTTTGACTGAAAATATATATCATGACTTAGTGTGAAAGAAATTATTGAAAAAATCATAGCAAGTTCTAATGAAGAGTCTAACATTTCATGCCTAAAGACAGTATTATGTTTTACTATAAATTGCAGTATAGCTTTAAAAGAGTACAACGTTTATAATGATACAATCAAAAACACAAACCTTTCTGCATTTCATCTCGATCTGATTCTGCTTGAATACGAAGTGTTTCAAATGCAGCAATCATTCTCTTTAGACAAATATTGAACATTAACATTTACAAATAATTGTACTGTAAATATATTTCTGATCTGTAAAGCCTGGTTTTAATGTAATTTACCTGAATATGCTCACTGTTTTCCAAAAAGAGATGATGTGTTTCTTCCCTCTCAGACTCATCTGTGATAGTATATCATACAATAAACAATGTTTCCATTATTGTATAACTGAACAATAATCAAATCACAAAATCAGATATTAATAATTTATCTAACAATCTATATTTTACTTACATTGATGCATTTTCTCAGCTGAACGTTGGAAAGTATCTTTCAGTATACTGCACAAGTTCCATGATGCATTGTTTCTGTATTAAAATTAAATATTGACACCCATAAAACAATGAAAATGGATTTCTCAAAGTATTATCAAGCATTTTCCAATCCTAAACAAATTTAAACAAAATGCATACTTGTTCCTCAAATCCACATTTTCACTGATCTGTTCCTCCAGTTTAATGCTGAGGCTTTCATTTCCAAACTAAAATAAAGAAAAAGAGAAAGCACATAAACAAGTCTTGCATTAATATTACTGTATTTATAATTTCAGAAACATGTACAAATAAATAAGGGTACCTGCAATTCTTGAATGGCTTTACGCTGAGTGTCAATAGTTCTCTTGTTTTCTTGTAGTTTCCTTTCTCGTAGCACAGTTTCCGAGTCAACCTTGACTTTCCAATTTTTTACTTTCTCAACTTCATCAAAAAGTTTGGAACACAGTTGCACAGGACTGCAAACAGTCTGGAAAAGGTTTACATATACAATAAAAATAAATTAATAACAAAAAGATAAATTAGTCATGATCCAGTATGTATTTTATTATACAGTATATGCTGCATAATTTACCTCTCCTTTTTCCATTGGCGGTACAACTCTTGTTTTAGACACATCTTTAGAGGAGAGAGCATAATACATGTGTATATGTTAACATTCACATTACACGTCTGCTACTTATTTGTATTCAGTTTTGATGCCCCAGAAAGCCCTAGTGGAGTGTTCACCACAACAGATACAATTTAGGAGAAACACTGCACCCTAATTAGTAAAATGAAGTTAAGTAAAATACCTTGTCTGCTAAGGTTAGGTTTCGTTGGCATAACCATGCTTGTGTTAGTGAACGGCATGTTTGGCTCTTTGTAACCCTAGAGGACAAAAGAAAAGTCTATTTCATCAAAGGTATAACCATTATCCCTTGTGATGTCCTCTGGGTCAAAATTATCCAAATCACTAGCTCTTTGTGGTAGACAGAAGGGGCTAAACCTAACTCTACA
>JAODUG010030162.1:0-19159 GCA_027564795.1 Aphredoderus sayanus
GGACTGAAACTGGGGTGGACAGTAGACAAGAAAACACAGACCAACACAAGACAAGACAGACAAGGGTGAAGCCAGACCGTGACAGTTGTTCTATTTTCAATAAATATTAAGTCTTCAGTTGAGATAAAACTGACGATATAGCATCATCTACGTTTACGTTCACCATTGTAATTTCAAGTCGCTTTCTCTTCAAGTTCAAATGTTACTTGGACTACAGTAGCATTCATTCCCAGGCTTTCCAGACTGATTCTTGCAGCAAAAATAAATTAAAGCTCGCGGGATCAGGATGGTCACGCGGGGCTAGAAATAAAGTCCATAAAGCTCCACACTTCTTGGGAGAGGACCCCCAGACCCACCTTAATGTATCCCCTCCCCTCATAATGGGGCATATGAATTCACATAGGTTTACAGTGACATCTTTTAATTCTAAAGTCTTTCTAGACTGTAATATCTTCATTGGGGGCTGAGCGTAGACAGGTCTGATCCTAGAATCGCCTTGTTAAAGGTATACCAAATAATATTTTAACAAAATCTAGGCTGTATTTTTATGTCTTTAAATGTTTGTTCATTCACTTCTAATTTGATTGTGATATAAAAGAGGGCTGGAGTCATAAAGTAGGACTCCACTCAGCACACATGCATTTCAATTCAGCTTTTAATATTTAATTTTCCTTTCAAAATCAAGCATATTGGTGTTACATTTCTTAAAGTCATCATCTTTATTGAGGCCACCTTGCCGAACAGCCTTGACATTGGAAACTGCCATGACCCACCATAGTTGGTCAAAAAAGACCCTGTGGTGGGCAGCTCCACACAGCCATAAATATCTCATAATGTGCCGGCAGGCCTCAGTGTCTATGCAGACATACAGTGAAAATGAATTCCCCTGCATTCACCAGGGAGAAAACACATCCACTGGGAACCGGATAGAGCTCAGAAACATCCTGGGAAAACATCCAAACTGAGTCAGCCTCTCTGTGGAGAAGACTGATTACCCAGATCACTCTGGTGGGTGCTAACATCACACAAGCACTGCTAGCCACGCCATGGGCTTCACACTCCTCAAGCTCAGCAAGACCTATTACCCATTGTATTGTTGGGGCTCTTTTCAATGGGCTTCCATTGACGGGCTATAAATTTCCCTTGTTACACAAAATGATTATACCACTTGTGGTGTGATTGGCACCACAATCTTCATTACATCATTACGAGTAATGTGCAATGTTGTGCCATACACAATAAAGCTTTGCAGAACATTTTCACAAACATGGTTATTATGCATTGACCTCAGTGCTGTGTAGACACTAAATGTTTTTAAACTCCAAATCATCTATATAATACAGCATTAACTGCTTCACTCGTGTCAAATTTAAAGGCACTTAAGCATGTGTGTGTGTGGATGATATATTTAAAACTCATTTAATACATGTATTTAGACACAAGAACCAGACAATAGGCATGGGGTCACATTTTCCACAATCAACTAACCCCCCCAGGACAGCTATAAAATTTGCAACCATTTAAATGTCATGCCATTTACAATGATGTCAGCTCAGAGTGATACATTTTAAGTGTTTATATATTCTACATAATTTTACAAATATATATATTTGCCTGAAACCAAAGCTTGTGGGTAAGAGAAATAGGTTGCTATTATCTGTAATAAATGAATGTGAAGAGGTCTCACGGTATGGCAGCACACTCTAAACAAGGCACACTGTGGGCACAGCATGCCATTTCTTGGTTGTGTCCATTCAACCTGTGCAATTAAGAACAACACTTAATGTATACAGCATAATCATAAAACCCATGCATTGCTCATGCCATTTGTTATCTAAGCAAATACAAGACACAATGTCTGGTTTATCAGAAATACATTAAATACATACACAACATGTATTTCCAGTTATTCCCCCCATGTGTTTTTGTAGGCTAATCTGTAAAATATATATTATTACCATTCAATTACTATATACAGCTTTTAAGAAGTCTCTAGGCAAATTGTAGCATTAGTTCTATATGTGTGATGGACTAATTATGGTTTGTATGTGGTGAATTAAAATCAGATTAGTCCTTATTTGTCTGTACAATGCACACGTGTGCATGTTTGTGCATTGTTTCTTCAAAGTCAGTGTAGTACGCATGCAGTTTGAGAAAATAAATGTATTTTACTAACCCTTGCAACCCAATTTCGGGTGAAATTTTTTGCATTCAAGGTGTCATTTTACTATATAGTATGTTTCAATTCAACTTTATTGTCAGACACAGGGTCTATTAGAGAACATACAACATGTACACAGACAAAATACACCTATTAAAAATAAAAAGAAAGCATTTCCACTAAAATACCATTATACCAGTGTTTCTAGTGGTGACTTATATCGTACAGTATTAAAACAAGGACCATGTTGCACATGTAATGCATTCTTTTACTCAAAAAACAACGTGCATTTTGGAATAAACATGAGATTTTATATAACATTTACGCTTATATACTTTTGTCTAATTAATGTTATTGAAAGGTTTTGCATTCTGTTAGTAGTTCTGGCCATCCCAAAATAAATGTCACATGCAGTAAGGACTTTTAAGTGCTGTCACATATTGATGTATGGTTAATATAAAAAAAGATTCATGGGCTCAAGTCAATGGCAGCACCAGCAAGAATTTCACTCCTGCGCTAAGGATATCTACCATCAAACCTTTACACCACATGACCTTACTTTTCTTTATTAACTTAATAGCCTTCAATAACTGCAGTTGTCAGCTTTGCTGACAGGTTAATAATTGCTTTCATATTTAACACCTGGTGCACCTGGATGAATCAGCACCAGGTTTTTCACTTGATAGACTTTATTTTCATGAATTGTAATAAACTCAACTGACACATCATTGTAGCTGGAAATGTCAGAACATGGTGATACATAGATATGGCATTTTATATAATTTAAAGCTACAAGAATATAGGATACATATTTGAAAAGCTCCATTTTCAATTTCCAAACTTGACTTGACTGAGCCTAATAATTCTGTGCTATACTGGTGCTGGTAAGAGCTGATAGCAAATGGTGGTATGTGACATCACTTCAACAAAATGCAGATACCCTCTATGATGATACATCTTAACTGCACTCTTCTCTTGCTGGCCAATAAATGCACTCCTTTAACAATAGCATCTGTAATAAAATCAATGTGCTTTTTGCCTGTAAGCCCTCTAGGCTACACAAGACAATGTTTATTCTACCTCATATTTCTGAAGTGTCCAGATACAATGCAATGCTATCAAACATCTATCTGAGAGTCTCCACCAAATTAATCTAGAATGACAACATTTCAAACAATGAACGGTTCTTCATCTCCTCACTGTAGCCTCCATAAAACAATGCAGGAGATGCAAGTTGGTCTCCTGGGCTTGTTAATAAAATTAGACTTCCAAAAATCTACACTAAAATCTGTTTATAATGTAAACAATCATGGATTGGATGTGTGTTCCCTCTCATTTCTCATTACTAGTGCCCACTAATCACTTTGCAATCGCTGAGCCTGTGTGATTTTCATTTCCAAAGAATACCCCCACAGAGTCCTAACCTTTACTGCTGTTTTATATGCCAGCTCTTCTCCTCTTCTTGCAAGCAGAATGTCAGTTTCATTTCAGTCGGCCCTTTCTGTTATGTACAGTAATATAATGCAGGTCACATGTTCAAATTCCACGTCCACACCTAATCATAATTAATAAATAAACAAACAAATTATTCACTATGAAATGTAAAGCCTGGTTTTGAAAAGCATTGCATGCTATAATATTATTTTAGCAAGTATAGCAGTACATGAAAGGTTACATTTTTGTATTTACATAATATAAAAAATTTACATTGTAAATGTCGCGTGTTTTGCACGTTCCAAATAATGAGGAAGAAACACTGAAGAGAGCTAACTAATGTTGGCCAGATAGGAGCTTGCATTTGGCACCACAGCTCCAATTAACCTAGCCTTACCTTGTGAAACCATCTGATCTAACAAGCTCCAGTTAGAGTTCCTACTAGTATGTACATGTATCAGTGTGGAACCACTCAATGCATACGTGCTTATTATAAAGACGGTGGTAATGCATTTCAAACTTCCTTACATACTATTGAACTACTGTATCTTTATATCACCCTATCAGAACATGCAACATCAGCTAGAGCGACCATGGAAACAGGTTGCATAATGATGTAAACGAGATGCAAGTTTCATTGACAGCAAAATATCTGTTGATGACTTTAACCCTTGTGATGTCCTTGAAAATATCGTACTTGGCCACTGGGTGACGCCATCTGATTGTGTATGATTTTATGTGTTTTTTTTATTTGGCATTGCTGTGTGTATGCATGTATGTATTTATTAATTAATTATTTCTTTATGTATTTGTGTTGTTTTTCGTGCCTTTTAACCATCCTGTTGTCCTCGGGTTTCAAAGTCACACCCTGTTGTGCCAGCAGTTCACATATGTCTGTGTAAACTGTAAAATTAGGTTTAGCGTCTTCTATCTACCATAAAGAGCTAGTTATTTGGGTCATTTGGAAGGACATCACTAGCGCTAATTGTGTAAAGGGTACTTTTTCTAATACAAACATGCTTATATTTAGCATGACATTGGAACATAAGGATTTCTCATGGAATGCCTAGAAAATTTGGTTTTAGATCAGCTCCAATGCATCAAAGGAGGTGAAGGAATTCAGTCTCCACGTTTCAGCAAATGCAGCCACAGACAAATCGGGTTGATTATGCCATATTAAAAATCACAGAGGCTCAAAATGGTGTGTGCTACAAATATCTATTACACTTAATATAGAATATAAAATGTACAGTACTGTTGATTTAATTATCATAATTATCAGCTATCGGCACTAGTATTACAATAGTCTACTAGTTCGTTTTTGTAATATAATATTGTCTATAAAACAATATCAAAATTATTCTATCAGCCCAATCTTCTTCACTATAAATTGAGCTCAGTGATAAGTCAAACTCTTCTAATACCTAAAACAGCAAATATATGTTCTCCATGGAGAAAAACTGTCACTGCTGTCGTCTGTTGTTTTTTCACTGTCATTTCTGATCAAACTGAAAACAATTACCTAACCTTCTCAAGCAAAACAATTGTAAATTGTTTATAATGGTGAGAATGGATGACTGTACACTTATTACAATGATGTCATCATCTTAGGAAAACCTCAGCTGGTCAACTATTCTCGACATCGTCTGGAACTGGTCAGGCTGATACTTAGCAAAGTCTAACTGGAGCTTATGAGATCAAGATGTTACAATGCAACAATTGGCCGCCTTTCTGAAGTAGCAATCCCTTAAATGTGGAAAAAATGTGTGGCTCAAGCACACCATTTGGTCTCGATACATTTGTCATTTAGCCAAGCTTTAACAATGCTAATTTAAACATTAATGTTTAATCACATCACGTCTGTTTTGCTGGCCACAGTGACTGGATCACTGCTTGAAGACAGTACTTGTTAAGCCATTTAAAACTACAGCAGATGCATGCTGTGAGCAACACCTGTCTAGTCGATGGGTGTTCCGAATAGGGCCATATTCCAAATGTAGCATCTTCCGATTTAGGCTAGATACTACAGGAAAAAAATGATTTATTTTTCAGTTAGTCAAATTAGTTTTTTAAAATATTTTGCTTCTATTTCATACTGTAACATGCACATAATTATTACCAAAAAAACAGAAAGAGTTTTAAGAATTTTATACATTCACCAAGATAACAAGCCATAAAATGTTGGTTAGCATCTTTCATCACAGTTTTTCTATGAAATAGATAACCTAGCTGAATTGCATATTATCAAAAAGCTTATACTCTGGCATCTCTAGCATCACAATACATCTAATTTAAGATGTGAGATATGCCAATAGTATTTAATTTTCAGAAGCTATCTTTGGACTGCGCTGTATACATATGCTGTACAATGCATTTGGAATAGCCTTTTGGAACGTGTCTCAAGGGCTTTTTACTGCAGTTTGCGACACACGGTCCCACCGGTGTCCCCCGCTGCCGAGGCCGTGCCGCTTCCACCAGTGTCTCTTGCTGCCGAGGCCATGCAACTTCCACCGGTGTCTCCCGCTGCTGCGGCCAGGCAGTGTCCTCAGCGGCCGTGCATCGTCCACTGGTGTCCCAGGCTGCCGCAGTTGTGCAGCGTCCACCAGTGCCTCCGGTTGCTGCACCTAGGCGGTGTCCACCTGTGTTTCAAGCTGCCACTGCCGTGCAGCTATGGGAACAACAGGTTTTCTTAACTTGCAGAATGGTGACCACAGGTACACCAGGGAAGCAACATGACCAGTTTAAAAAGATGTAAAATCCTCTGTAGGGCACTTAACCCTCCCGGGTTTCAAAAGCACTGCGGCACATCCGTGTTGTGGTTGGCACCTTCAGCTGGCACAAACAGATAATTTTGGGTCACTGGGTCATTTTTACCCATAGGACAGGGTTCCGTTTAAAAGTCTAACCCTCATGCTGTCCTCCGGGACAAACTGACCCAAATCACTAGCTCTTTGTGGCACATAAAAGGCGCTAAACCTAATTCTACATCTTACACAGAGATATGATGTGCACCTCTGGCACAACAAGGTGTGAGTTGAACCCCTCCGTGGGACGGACTGGAGGCCGGCAACGGGAACACGAACCCTCCGGGGGACGGAATGGAGGCCGGCAACGGGAACGCTACCCCTGCAGGGGACGGGCTGGAGGCCGACGGCCGGAACGCTGACACCCGGGACCGGCAGCTGGAGACGGCTGCCCGGGACCGGCAGCTGGAGACGGCTGCCCGGGACCGGAAGCCTGGGACACTGGTGGGAGTTGCACGACCTCGGCAGCCTGGGAAACCGGTGGATGCTGCCCATCCTCGGCAGCCTCGGACACCGGTGGAACAGCATGAGACACCGGAGGACGCTGCACGGCCTCTGCATTTGACCAAAGGTGTAATGTAGCCTACAATGAACTTGATTTAGAAGCAGAGGGAGACTAGAAATAATTCATGCTACCTGTGTGTTTGTATGGTGTGTGGCAGAGGTTCATCTGTGGTTGGTAGTGATTACTGTTCAGTAGATACCTAGGCTGTGTTGCTGTATGTATAGTTATTGCCTGCATATTATTGTGAGGTTATACTATATTATGTATCATCCTAATGCCTTCTGTAAGGTGGGCCTCCCGGGAGCTGCAGGGTAATTAAAACATTGAAAACACTTTTCAATATCCTTCAGCTGGCCATTTATAATGATAGCTTGGCGTAAATACTACACTATGCAAATGTAGGGGGATGCCTTTTTTTGCAAAATGGTGCTTTACAATAGTCAGTCACCAGTTATGTGGTATAGTACATGTTCTTATTGTTAAAAAACCTACCCCACATGGTAGGGCTGCACGATTAATCAAAAAATGATCTCGATCTCGATTCATACCTCTATTTGATCTCATTTCTACATTAGAAAGATTGTGGACACCAACTGCATCAAAACAAGCGCTCCTCTTTTGTCTGTTGACAAATAGCATTGCACTGTGACACCACGTGATGCAGAGCAGCAGCAATGTACACAATGACAGCATGTGTGTTATGAAAGTCAGTGGCAAGTGGCTGCAAGTGTAACGCAATCATTTTAACGCCATTAATATTATGTTGCTGTTAACACAGGTTTTTATTACACCGGTATTGCAGGTTAGACAGTAAGAAGTAAGAAGGACTATGCTGTCTTTCTGCAGCTCGATCAGTTGGATTCCGTTTTTGGTGGGAGTTCATTTCTACCTGTCTTCGAGATTCATATAACTATATTAACGGGTGCTAGTTCACAAGATGGAATTTGTAGTTGATCGTATTAGGTCTACTGTACCGTTTGAAAGCTGGACCCTTGTCTAAATCGAGAAATATATAACCTACCCGGCAGGAGCGGCCGGTACCATATGAATATCTGGCGAAGGAAGTCTACCTAAACATATGCTACATTATTTA
Organism: Aphredoderus sayanus; assembly: GCA_027564795.1. Classification (NCBI taxonomy): domain Eukaryota; kingdom Metazoa; phylum Chordata; class Actinopteri; order Percopsiformes; family Aphredoderidae; genus Aphredoderus; species Aphredoderus sayanus. The sequence goes on from JAODUG010030162.1 coordinate 7,998, forward strand.
ATTAAATAGTGAAAAATAATTATGACATAAAACTTGTTTCCTCATACAGAAAGAATTTTGTACTGGCACATCCCTTCATTTGGTTAATTTCTGTGTCATTCGCTGTTGTTTACGACATGTAATAATCAGTATATTTATGTTTACTTAACTTCCGGGTGCTCGGGGCGTCGGTAACATGAGTGTGTGCGGTGAGCCTTATACTTTTGACAACCATGTGACCGGAGGCCACTCTCTAATTCGTAGCCTTAAACGCCTCCTTTTATTAGCAGCAAATCTGCGCTGTTTTCTTGATTTTGTAATCTGTGATTTGACGAGTCTAACTGTCACTCACCTAGTCCTACTGAAAGACGTTTTCGTAGTTGAACTGACACAGATGATGACGATGATGGCAACTTCAAATGCAACCGCGGAAATTCTACAGAAGATAGATAGATATTATATATTATATATATACTGTATAAGATATATATTAAACAGCAGTCAGGTGATCATGGACGAGCTTACATCAGGGGGTTTTCCCGCTCATGTTATGACAAACGGAGTTGGCTAGCTGGATGTTGCGTAAGTAATGCCCTTTTTTGCTTTCCCTGTTTGCTTTTTAAAAGCATCAGTACTTGTACAGAAGCGTTGTGGTAAACGACTGGTGTACAATTGCGGTTCCAGCGTCAGCCACTGTTTCAAGAAATGGCATTTTAAAATAAAGACAAATCGTCTAATTCAACAGTATTGACGATGATTATTAACCGGTGGATGCTGCACGGCTGCATCCACCGGTTAATAATCACCGGTGTCCCCCGCTGCCGAGGCCGTGCCGCTTCCACCAGTGTCTCTTGCTGCCGAGGCCATGCAACTTCCACCGGTGTCTCCCGCTGCTGCGGCCAGGCAGTGTCCTCAGCGGCCGTGCATCGTCCACTGGTGTCCCAGGCTGCCGCAGTTGTGCAGCGTCCACCAGTGCCTCCGGTTGCTGCACCTAGGCGGTGTCCACCTGTGTTTCAAGCTGCCACTGCCGTGCAGCGTCCACTGGTGTCCCCCGCTGCCGAGGCAGTGCAGCTCCCACTGGTGTCTCCCGCTCCCGAGGATGTGCAGCATCCGCCGGTGCCTCCGATTGCGGCACCCAGGCGACATCTACCAGTGTCTCCCGCTGCTGAGATCAGGTAGCTTCCACCGGTGTCTCCAGCTGCTGCCTCCAAGCAGTGTCCGCCTGCAGTCCCAGGGCCGGGTCCGCTGACGCCGCACCCGGCTGCAGTCCCAGGGCCGGGTCCGCCGACATCGCCCCCCGCGGCAGTTCCAGGGCCGGGTCCGCCAAAGCTGCCCCCCGCTGCCATTTGAGGGCCGGGTCCGCCGATGCCGGCCCCCCGCTGCAGTTCCAGGGGAGCAGCGGTCCTCGCCGGGGTCTCCGCTGGCGTCTCCAGCTGCTGCTTCCGAGTAGCAGTCGCCTCCAGTCTGTCTCCAGGGGGGCCCGCATTCCAGCCGCCAGCTTCCAGTCCGTCTCCTGGGGGGCCCACGTTCCGGCCGCCGGCCTCCAGTCCGTCCCCCGGAGGGCCCGCGTTCCTGTTGCTGGCCTCCTGTCTGTCCCCGGGAGGGGCCGCGTTCCTGTTGCCGGCCTCCTGTCCGTTCCCCGGAGGGGCCGCGATCCTGTTGCTGGCCTCCTGTCCGGCTCCCCGAGGGGTCGCTTTGCCGCAGCCTAAGGGCCTGCCAGAGGGTCACATTCCTGTGGTCCTGAGACCACCATTGGGATGCACGGGCGTCGCCAGGAGGAGCACCTTGGGGGTGGGGTACTGTAATGCTTCCCCTCTGCCGCACCGTGTGTCATGGCTCAGACACACCTTTACAGCGCACTTATACCTGAGGGGGATTGAAAATTGGTTTCACCTGTTTTTTTTTTTTTACTATTTAGGGATGGGGTTTTTGTTTGCTGTTTGATGTATTTAGATTGCGACCGCAGTGCATGGGTTTGTTTTGTATGCATTTCTTTCGTTTTTCATTCAACCGTCTTTCCGTTAAGTTCTGTTTGTGGAGTTTTTTCTTTGATTTTAGCTGCACTTGCCATCCGACCTGTGAAACAACAAAATTTTCGGTGCCTATATTCGTCTATCATTTCGAGACGCGGGATGGAAACCGCATCCGAACAGCTGAGATTTCCATGGTATAGGCTACAATCATATATACATAGCACAGATGTTTTTATATTTATTTTGGGGAAAGTGGGGAGTGGAGAATCATGAGTGAATCGTGATTCTAAGCAAGAAAATCGTGATTCTCATTTTACCCTTATACCGATCACCCTTATTGGCACCCCACAATACCAACCCACACTACACCAGTGCCCAATGATCCACTCCCAGATGGCCAGTGATCTGGAACACATCACTGACCAAACCAACACCCCCAACATCCCCAACATCCCCCAATCTCCATGCTATGACTAAAACAGAAGCACCGGAGAAGGAGCCCAAGATCCCAAGCCCCAGCCCTAAAGGATGGCCAAGACGAAACCCCAGATACTCAAACCCAACCCCCTGCCCCAAATGTCTGTCTGTGAACAAATATTATCAATGTCTATCAACAACAATTCCACTATATCTATGTAAATATATAGTGGAGTGATTGCATCCTTAGCAGAGAATGACATCACACTGCCTCTTTGTATGTTTTTTTTATATTCTGGCCGGCTGCATGTGCATGTTAATGAATGTGTGTGTGTGTGTGTGTGTGTGTGTGTGTGTGTGTGTGTGTGTGTGTATGGCCCACGGAGCATTTATTTTGGTTTGAGATGCTGGTACTCTAGTGGAAGACATCATCCTACATAGTTCCTTTAAAGAGAGCCTGCTCTTGATTTTGCCACCATTCCCTCACTGTAGTGTGTTCACAGGCCCTCCATCAGCTGTACCATGAGGTGTGTTGGCCTGCGATGCCTCAGCGCTACAGTACATCCTGTTGATAGGAAGCATCCTGTGTATCATCGCACCCAGCTGCCTGTGGGTTCAGCTGGCTGGGCCCGGCCCATCTGTGTGATCCCGTGCCAGATATCTGAGGCTTGGCTCCACATGAGCCATCCCCCTCCAATACATGTGCTAAGGGAGCGAACCCGGGGGAGGGGGGGGTGGGGGATTACTAGAGATAGGCAGAGAACGTATCCAGGTTTGATACATACGGACACACGCAAATAGAGGCTCTGTCTGGCATCAATAGGCTTGCTCGTCCACATGAGATCGTCCGGGGGATTGCTCTTGTATGATGGAGGATGCACGAGCAGTCTTCTTATTGAGGGATGTGTCAGGAGAACCGCAGGTGTGGCAATAATACTAGTTTCTAATTCTGTGCGACATTTAAATGCCATGCCTAGTTATGATTTATAGTTAACGTGCCTCTGGGTGCTGTGGCTATTCCAAGTGTCTGTGATGTACTGTACGTACTGTATTGTATCAAAGAGAAAATAATCTCATAACCCTTACAGATACACCGTGAATTTCCTGTGGCTGTTCTGTAAGGGGAAAAGGAACACAATGTGTGAGGTGAGTGAGGGGCCGTACCTTTCTTTGAATTCTTGCGCCGCTGATCATTTCTACAGCCTTTCACGCATGCCGTGAGCATTGCTCACAGGTCTCCTGTGAAGCGTAGAGCACAGACAGCAATCTGAAGATGTGTTCTGGCTTGATGTGAAGTGTCATTGTGACCACAGCAGCTATTTATGTGTATCTGTTTTCACAAAATATCACAGGCATATGCCACAGGATGTCCTTTTGACGCAACTACATTTAACTTAATCCTGAAAACAGGCAAATGTGCACATAAAATGATAGTATCCATGATGAAGTAAATTTGGACAGAATCATATTGATAGTTAATACCGTACACTAGTACAGCCATACCCATACACAAACATTGACACCTTTTTAAACAAGGGTTAATATCTTCATATTATTTGAAAAGAAAAGCCATCAATAATAGTGGATTTTGTCGCTAAAATATTTTATTTGTGGTACAATAAGCGCAATTAGTGTAAACAATGGCTTCAAAATTACCTGGACCTCAAACAATGGTAAATGCCTTTTTTCTTGCCATTAAACAATCAGTAGTCATTCATAGCCACTTATTGTACCTGGATTTCAATTACAGAGTACATCCACTTAAGTGGTTTTATATTAACATTCATAAAATATGTTAGTGTAGACCTACTGTACCTGTAGGTCTACTTATTTTTCAGATCACTTTCTTCTCCTGTCCAAGAAAATACATACTGTAATATTACCAGTATCAGAAGTAGCCCCCATGCCAAAACTCCTTCCAACACCACCGGTACCATGTTGAGTTTAAATGTCAAAATTATGCCAGTAATGATCTAATGAGCATTTTCCATAGGTCAACTGTAGTGAACCTTAAGAGGATTGCAATTAAGCTGCATTAACTTTACCACACCAAAAATGATTGGGTCAAGAGACGTTGGTGTTTAGCTGTATAAGACTCTCTCTCAAGAGAACTATTCAGTTAAAAGCTAAGCTTCTCACAATCACTTTGGGTGGTGCTCATTATCAATACAAAGCTTTGGAGAAAAAAGAAGCTTCACTACCATGTTTGTGCTAACATTGTAATAGCTTTCTATGACACTACACCATTTAATGAAATACATTTGATGCCATGTAAGTGCTGGGTTTTATAAAACTTGTGTTAATGAGACTGTACTATAAGAGGTAATGTTTTCTGATGAAATCACTGTGGATGTGATGTATGCAAGTATGCCATTCTTCATTGCAAACCAAACCAAGATCGTACATACATGCAACTACTGTACACCACAAAACTTCTTACTGCTTACTGGTTGAAGCAAACTTTACTGAAACAGTTCTCCTCAGATGAAATAGTTTGTCCTGTGTTATAATTTAGATAGTGTGTTGAAAACATTTAGATTGTCCTCCAAGACTTAACACTACAGCTTTGTGTTATAGTGGTAAACTGGTACACATAAGCTGTTAAGTACTCTATTCTTCTGGCACTGTTAAACACATATAGTACCTGCATAATGATCACATTGTGGAACAACTATTCAAGATTGTAAACTGTTTTAGAGTTACATCATTTGTTAGATATGGAACAATAGAACATAATTATTTGCAGCACGATGTTGATTAAGCAGGCCATACAGTACATCACAAGTAAACAAAGTTTGATAGTGTAGACATCAAAGCGAATCCCCCCGGCCAGCAGAAAGACTGTAAAGGCAATTTAGATCGCCCAGAAAACCTCAGAGGTTCCTTATTGTGCAAGGATGTCCTTACATTTGTGTGTAAATCGCATATTGGCACCTACAGTATATTTCTAAACTAAATGACTGCTGTTATGATAATAGCTAACAATAAAACATGTCATTATTTGTTAAGGTGTTCAACATAAAGGGGAATATACTTTCACATTCTTAAAACACATCATTACAGCCTGGAAATAATATTGGAAATAACTATTTTAGTGTTAACTAATGAACTTTCCAAAGTGTGTTATATGGTGTTTTGTGAAGCAATTCATACTTGTTATGCTCACAATAACAAGTCAAATAAACCAGACAGTACTATTGTAGAAAGCTAGTACTGCCTGCTTTTGTTTGTTGAAACTATGCCAAGCCCACCACAAGTATATGAATGCTGACTCATCTGAGCCTAGGGCAGATGATTTCATAACCTATTTTTCTTGCATGTTTTGGTTTACTTTAAATGTTCACTCACCTGTCATTCTACTCACCATGTCTTTTTTCCTTTCTTTGGCATCATTATTATACTTCTCCTCGCAGCTCTGATTGATAGCATCCCCTCCAGACACAGAAAACAAATATAATATGAGTGATCTTTCATGACCTCCTCACACCCATGGGTGAAAGTTGCTTTGAGGCCTGACCACATTATTCCTCTGTTTTTAAATATAAGGCAACATGGCAAGGAAAAAGTGGTGTGGGGGGTGAATTGACCTAGAGGCAATAAGCCTGCAGTGTGATGGATATCTGAAAAGGATGATTTGTCATGGCCACAACAAACGTGACACATGTTTAACCTTTAACAATGATTTGCTTGCGGCAACTGAAGATGTACGTCTCCAAAGCAATAACATAACCAACAGCTTAATCAACTCTCAGAATGAAAGATAGTTGTTTTTATTATATCTTATATTACAGAAGATACATGTTTGTCTGTAGGTTATATGTTTTAAATTGAGATAACAAAATGAGCTCTCCTTTAAAGTGAACCTTTCCACATCCCCCTTTCCACATGTTGATATAGTTCATTTAGGTTTCAATGCAATGCATATTGACATGCTTAATTGAAACTACCACATGAATGTGTGGAACAGCACTGTATAATACCAATTTTCCCATTATCTCAGTTAACAGTCAATTTCAGTTAGTGTGGCTTTAAATCTTCAATGTCCACAGCCCTCGGGTCCGTATCCCACCCAGTCCACTAGATACTGGAGGCCATTCTGCCGCCGCCGAGAGTCAAGCACCGCCTGACCCCCCTCCACCTCTATTAGCGCCGGAGGAGCGGCGGCAGGATCACGACTCCCTAGCAGGGCGGGGACCACCGGTCTGAGGAGAGAGATGTGAAAAGTGGGGTGAAGACGATGGTAAGGTGGCGGGAGCTCCAGGGTGACTGACACCTCGGTGACCCTCCGGAGGACCTTGAAGGGCCCCACGAACCGGGGTGCTAGTTTCCTGGCAGGCGAAGCGCGAGGTCCCTTGCGGACAGCCACACTCGGTCCCCTGGGCCATAGACCGAGGCGCTAGACCGCCGTCGATCTGCGTAGATCTTTTGCCGCTGGCGGATACAATGTCCTCTGGAAGGCTGCAGAGCCAGAAAACTTGCTGGAACAGCACCTCAGCAACCTGCAGCACGGTGGGGAGGCGAGCCAGAGGGATATACCGGATGACTGTATGTCCGTCCGACACCGGTAGATCCGTCACAAAGTCCACCGCGAGGTGTGTCAGGGACGCTGAGGTACTGGAAGGGGGTGGAAAAAACCCGCAGGTGCGTGCCTCCGCACCTTTGACTGTGCACATGTCTAGCAGGATTGGACGAACTGTCTCACAGTCCTCCCCATACCAGGCCACCAATACTTCTCCCAGAGTATGTCCGTTGTCCGGTCCACCCCTGAATGACCCGTCGCTGGAGTAGAGTGAGCCCACGTCACTCTCTTCGGTACATAGGTCCTTCCCGGAAGACACGTAGCTGGCGGTGGATCCCGTCTGCTGGCTCGGTGGATGTCAGCGTCGATGTCCCAGTCCACGGGACCCACCACACAGGAAGTGGGAATGATCGGCAAGTAGAGGGGAGGTACCTGATCTCCTTCATGCTGGCGAGAAAGTGCGTCGATGGCGGTGTTCTTTGTCCCGGGCCTGTAGTTCAGTCTGAACCAGAAACGGGAGAAGAACTCCATCCACCTGGCCTGGCGGGGATTAAGGCGCCGGGCAGCACAGGCGTACTCCAAATTCCGATGGTCCATGAGTACGACGAATGGTTCACGGGCACCCTCCAGCCAGTGTCTCCACTCCACCCAAAGCGAACTTCACCGCCAAAAACTCCCGGTCCACCACATCGTAGTTCCTCTCTGCAGCAGATAGCTTCCTGGAGAAGTAGGCACATGGGTGTTGTTGTGGCGGACTGCCGTGCTGCTGGGAGAGGACCGCCCCCACGCCGACCTCGGAGGCATCCACCTCCACGGTGAACTGCTTCAGAGGGTCCGGGAATCTCAGCAGAGGGGCTGTGGAGAATCTCCCCTTAAACTTAGTGAACGCCCTCTCGGCCTCCGAGGTCCAGGAGAGGCGGTGCGGTTGTCCCTGCAACAGTGACGTGAGGGGTGCAGCAATGGTACTGTAGGTGCGTATGAATCGACTGTAAAAGTTGTCAAATCCTAGGAACCGTTGTAACTCCTTGATGGTGGTGGGGACTGGCCATGACTTCACTGCTGTTACCTTTGATTTTTCCATTCGAGCTCCCTCTGGCGTGATCTTGTAGCCCAGGAAGGAGACGGCGGTCTGATGGACTCTGATGGGCTCTTCTCCCACTTGACGAAGAGCCTGTACTGCCGTAAGCGTTGTAGAACAGCACGCACGTGGGCAGGTCCTCCGGCACTGGTCTGACCACCCCCGGATCTCACTCTTAGCCCATGAAATGTTTGGGTTGTGGCATTGAAGCCACGGGAGACCCAGGATGATTGGGTGTATGGAGTATGTCAGCAACAGGAGCTCCAGTCTCTCTCGATGGCAACCTTGGATCGTCAGGGAGAGTGATAGAGTGATATGTGTGATTTGGCCACCGCCCATGGGTCGACCGTCTAACGCTCTGATGGACAGGGGGGACCTCAGCCGTCGTGTTGGCAGCCGCAGTGACGACACCAGCGACTTGTCGACGAAGCTCCCAGCGGCGCCGGAATCAATCAGAGCTGTAGTAACATGAGAGTGAGTACCACCGGACAACAGAACGGAACAACATAATGGACCACTGATGTCCGTATACTGCCTGGACCCCACTGTACTCAGTAGGTTCCGCATGGTACTCACCCTCTTGCCTGATTGCGGCTAGGGGTGTGGACGCTCCCTTCGCAGATGTCCCTTCTCGCCGCAATACAGGCACAGGCCCTGATGATTCCGACGGTCCCGCTCCTCCGCTGAGAGCTTCACGCTCCATTGGCTCCTCCTTGGTGCTCGACCATTTTAGAGGAGAAACCAGACGGTGCCCCAGGCGGTCCCGCTCGCGGAGCTGTCCGTTAATGGCAATGGCCAGGTCGATGAAAGCGTCCAGCGACAGATGATCTTGGACACAAGCCAGCTCCATGCACACCTCAGTCCGTAGCCCCCGCACGAACGTGGTGCGCATAGCTGGCTCGTTCCAGCCGCTGGACGCCGCCACCGTCCGAAATGACTGCATACTCCGCAGCAGTACCCTTCCCCTGTTGCAACCGTAGCAGGTGTTCGCCCACATTCTTACCTCCTTCTGGGTGGTCGAACACCGACCGAAATCGAGCCAGGAAGCGTGGGAAATACCACACCGTGTCGTCTCCGCCATTCTACACTGCCGTCCCCTAGCTGAGGGCACGTCCGGTGAGGAAAGAGAGTAACAGGCCTACCTTGTTTCTATCAGTAAGCTGTCTCTCCCTGAGATACAGCTCAAACTGTAGAATGAAACCCTGACACCCCCCCGGATTACCGTTGTATTTATCCGGGGGAGCCCTCTGTAAATCCCCCATCGGAGCGCAACGGGACTCCAGTTCCACTGCCGGAGCCTTCGCCACCTGCACACTTGCTGGGCGCGGGACCTCCTCGACAGGGAGAGGAGTTCGCTGAGCCAACAGGGAGTTAAACGCAGCACCCAGCTGATTCAGCATGTCCCTCACCTCCTAGAGTCCCGTCTCCAGCGTAGCCAGCCGATCCGGTGCTCCACCACCCTCCGCTGCGTCCATCCTAAACCACAAAAGGGGTATAGGACACAACAACGAAACAACCAGAACAAACAGCAAAAAACAACACAAAAAATGAGTTAATGGGCGGGTTATTCTGTAACACGGCGTAAGCAAAACACAAGATTTCAGAAACAATGAGAATGTATTTAATTAACAACAACTACATCAAGGTACAAACACAAAATAACCCGCAACGGGGTACTACAAGACAATAGACTATAAAGGAAACTGTAAATGACAGGATGAGACACAGGTGAGGGAGGCCCTGATTGCCACCTGGCACAGACCGGCTATCAGTACTCCGGGGAAGGTGCTCGAGAGCGTGCCCGTTCAGCGAGCACAGACAGAGATTTAAAGCCTGTTGTTTTTATGCCCATAAATACTTGGATCTTGGGAATGCACCATGGTTTATAGGCTGAATTCCTCTCCTTCCATTCACCTAGGTTTACAGGATGATGGGTGTCATATAAACACAGTAATGTACCAAATATTCCAGACACTCATAAGCATTGGGGAGCAATACCTGATGCTTTAATTCATTGTATGTTTGTCTGATGTTTGGAGGATGTGGTGTGGAAAAATGGTTTTGAGGATCGAGATGAATGAAAAAACAATTTAAGCAATTTACCTTTTGAAACTTCCAAAATCTAGTTAAGTAATGAGCATAAACATGAGCAAATATTTTGCTGACTGACAATGAAAATATATTTAAAAAGTCGTGCTTCATCTTACTTTAAATAAATTAAAAACAACTTGAATACAAACAAGGAAGTAATGTAAGTGTAGGCATACATGTACATTTTAGCGTGGAATGTAAATTCTATTTTAGAATACTGTAGTATTCTACAGAATTCTACAATATATAGCATATATCCTTCAGTTCAGCACAGCCCATCACTCCCAGTTAAGATTAGGACACACAACTGTTCAATAAATGCAGTAAATAGATGTGAAAGACATCTATCCTTATGACTGTCTCATTTAGTGATGAAGGCTACACAGTAGCAAATTGTTGGAGGAAACAGTTGGTCGAAAATATCGCACACAGAAAGATAGATAAATCATGCTAAGAACTTGAAGGTGAACACAATCCATCTGTTCCTTGTGAAAATGACTACAGCTTCCCTAGTAGAGTATGACAGCCAAGCACAAGACACAGTCTATGTTCCTTTGTGACAAGAGGACTAACATAAATGTTCCATCACAGCAAACTGACATACAGTATATTTTTTAAGTAGTTTAAGTAGTTTAAGTAACATAACTATAGAACACCTGACAGTAGAGAATATATAAATATTGTTTGACTGCCACTTTAAATGTCAAATATAGTAAGGCTGTTTTTACAAGTATGCTGACTTTCATTGGGGAATTGTGATGTGATTTTCTTTACCACAAATAACCTATTTGTCACTGCTAATGAATAGGTTTTAGGATGTCAGCATGACTGACCTTTGAAAATACATAAAATGTTTAGTGTTAAATTGAGATGAAGTTAAATTATATCTTATTGGCCCTATCCAATCAAATACATAATCAAAGCGCAATTTAAGCGAGGTAAGAGAGGTACAGTGATGTTCAGTCTGTGATGTTCAGTCTGTTTAACCCTCGTAATGCACTCATAAATCTCGTATGTGGCCACACGGCGGCGCCATCTGATTGTGTATGATTTGTGTGTTTTTCAATTGGCATTGCTATGTGTATTTATTTATTTATTAATTATT
>JAODUG010030192.1:0-19151 GCA_027564795.1 Aphredoderus sayanus
CGTAGTCACACAAAAAATGGTGTTAATAAACGTGCATACTATACATATAATTCTTCTCCATGTAAATTTTGCTTTATAAAAGCCAATCAAACGTAACATGCCTTTAGTCACACCCTGATAACACTTACATTTGTATATAAATAGACAATATATGCCCCAAATAATAAACATTCAATAAAATACTTACTTACACCTGAGGAACCCATTTGATTTCACATAGAGGATGACAAAAGCAGAGCTGAAACCAGAAATATGCTTTTGTCTAACTTCCAATTATCCAAAATAACTAATGAAGATAATCAGTTTTAGTGATGCATTATCACTGATTATCTAATACTAATGTAAATACCTGACCTTATGAACAACAATCATATTTTAAGAACTATTAATTTGCTATTATTATTATTATTATTATTATTATTATTATTATTGTGCATTATTGTAGAGTGCGCCAGCAGAGGGCGCCAGCAGTAGCCTGTCATATGTCCGTGTTGTGGTTGGCGCCCTCTGCTGGAAATAAATGTAGTGCACTGGGTCATTTTGACCCATAACAGGAGGTTTAAGAGTTTTAATTGCCATTGGTGTAGGCTTTTCCCATTTGTCTGTAGAGATAGGGAAACTTTATGGCAAGTTTAGTTTTTATAAATCCAGAACTTAATGGCATACAGTATAGTCTTTTCTACATATGCAACATTTATAAATGAGGCCCCTAGAGTTTCATCAGGTATGTTTTTCCACACCTTGAGGACCTAAACCTGGAATTTGACCTCAACCTTATCATTATGAGGTCACTGAATGCTGTTCCCACTTTGCATACCAAATATACTTAACAATGTGTGTCATTGGATATAGACGGACAGTGTTTGACTGTGTTAATTTGACTAAAAGACATCCAAGCTAAATAAATATTGCTGTTTTGTAATGAAAGGGCACTTGATGACACTGAACACTTTGCAAACAGTCTAAATATTGAACACATCCCAATTCTTAGTTTTGCTGACTAAACATTTAATGCCATGTTTAGGTATTTATTGTTGTCTTTTGTCATGCTACTGTATGTAGGCCAATTACAGAAATGGTGGAGGACATCCGTCAAGGAAATTGGTTAAAATTTGAAGCAGGCAAACTTAAAGAGCTCTGTAAACTGTTGCCAGATGTTGGCGAGGTAGATACAATCACTTTCTTTCCCCTTGGATGAGAATCGGCCCCCCTCTATCTCATCTCCCCACTAATCCTATAATTGTACTGTATAGGTAAAGCATCTGAGATCATTCAGTGGGGATTTGTCCCAGTTACCTGATGCTGATAAGTTCATGGTGTGTTTGGTCAAACTTCCTGGGTAAGTCCAATTTTGAATCCAACTATGAACCGCAAGCATTCGGTGTATCTACTTTACCCTGTTTCCTTCTTCAGTAGCCTCATTACAGCTGTCTGGGGGCCAAGTACTTTTGTGTTATTGAACACAAATAATCACACCTAATCCAGCATTGCAGTTTAACATGCATTGTCATTGTACTGACTCTTCCACATATCTTTTTCAGTTCTTTTTAAACTGAATATATTAATATTTGTAATATTGGATATATGAACAGTGAGTGACTAAGAAACTACAGCAAGATGATAGAAAATAACAAATAGGATACTAAAGGGTATTCATTATGTGTCTTGTTTCCAGCTATGAGGAGCGCCTGAATGCAATGGTGCTGAGGGAAGAGTTTTTTCCCCTCATGGAGGAGCTGAATAGCTCTGTCATTGTGATGACCAAAGCAGCTAATGGTAAGATTCACACACCATACCTCCCCTGCAATGAATCTTCAGTCACTCATATGGTCTGATGCAGTATCTGACACATCCACCCATCTCTGTTCCCCTCAGAGCTGTTAGTCTGTGAGGACCTCCACTCCATCATTCGGCTAGTACTGAAGGCTGGCAACTACATGAACTCTGTACGTATTCTCCCTGCATAATGATCTATTTAGTTTTCAGTAGGTGATTATATACAGTAGGTGTTACAGTTATGCTTATAATTATTGTAAGGGTAAAGTAATAGCTTACTATTGAGTTATAATTCAGGGTGGGTGCAGTGGCAATACCATTGGCTTCAGAATGACGTCTCTACTCAGGCTGGCAGACACAAAGGCCAACAAGCCTGGAATGAACCTCCTGCATTTTGTTGCCAAGGTAAGAATGAAGAAATCTCTATAAATGGGGATCAACTTTACTTTATATGCACTAGATTCCTCTCTTGGGCGCCCTCTAGTGGAAGACGGAGTACTGCATCATAAACGTCCTGTCATTGTCATTATTAAGGATGACTGAGGGAGGATTTGTTTGGGTACTGTGTGGACCCTGAATTGTCATATGTATCTGTCTTTTCATTGTAATTTATGTTGTCCTTTTCCCACCACAGCAAGCAGAGGGTATTGATTCTGAGTTGTTGACCTTTTCCAGTCAGCTAGAACATATTGGCATGGCATCAAGGTGGTTTGATTTAAGATGATGCTTGTTATATTTTAGTTGTCTCAAATGTCATGTTTCCTACAATTATGTTGTTGGTGTCACCTTGTTAATTACCATAGGTTTTCTAAGGAGGATATAAAGGCAGACTTTGATATGGAAGTGAAGAAGATTGCAGAAGTGAAAATGTATGCCAGCAGACAACCTGGCCTACTGCAACAGATTGACACTTTCCTAATAGTAAGGCTCTTCTGAGTGAACTCTCTACAGTATATCAGACTGGAGTCTTGCTATTTCAATAGTGGATTTAAAGCAATTTAAACATATAACAACAACATATAACTTCATTATATCAATAGAAATTATTACATTGAAATAATCCCTTGTTCGTAGGGTGATGAACTAGAAACATAGCCTTTTAACATGCATATATTTCACAAATCTATTTCATTTACTTTTTTAAAGTGTCTATAAATCTGATTGATTTCTTTGGTATGCCAAATCAGATTGTTGTGGTGTTTAACTCGAGACATTTCCGATTTCAGTCAGACATAACAAAACCTAAGCTAAACACTATAGATCTGTCAACTGAATTTACTTGACATCGTTCATATTTGTAGACGTGTTAGATTTATTTTGCTCAGATATGCTGGAAGTGTTGTGGAATTTCCACAAGACATTTTTCAGTGGTTTAGATTATTTTAGCAAGAAGCCTTCTTTTGAAACATTTGTTCTTATTTTCTTAGCATTCATTCTATGTCCTTGTAGTCTTTGAGATGTACTAAACGCTATGATTCTCCAGAGGGCTGAAGCCAAACTGGGAGACTTGAAGTTCCTCCTCCAGGAGTTGGAATCTGTGAGCCAATCTGTGGCTGAGTACTTCTGTGAAGACCCAGCTGTCTTCAACTTAGAGGAGTGCTGCTCCATCTTTCATTCATTTTGCAAGAAGTTTGACACAGCTGTGAAGGTAATGCAATATACTGCAGTGCAGCTCTCCAAAAGTAGGATTAGGAGACCCCATGGGGGCTGAAAGTAGGTTTGTGCAGGGCCCACAACATTATTTAAAAATTTTACAGTTATTGCAGTTACATTCTAGAGTATAAACTTGTACCATATTTGATTACATATGCATGCATTATTGCATATAAGCATTATTTATCTTGGACAGTGTTAGTTTGACACCATTTATTCAGTAAAATGTGTTTATAGCTTGTGGGCACACAGAAGATTAAGATCTAACTTTTCTTTGGTGAGGGGGTCAGGGGACATAGAAAAATTAGCAAGATACTGATTTATATAACTACTTACACCACCTTAAATGAATGTTAAATCCAGCCTCTTTCCTTTGCTGCAGGAGAACCGTGAGCGAGAGGCAGCAGAGATGAGACGCAAGCGGAAGGAGAGTCTCCGTAACTCTGCCAAATCTCGCTCCACACGGCCTGAACCTCAGCCCCAGCTGGACAGCTCCAGTTTGGAGTCAGTCCTCCACAGCTTTCTCTCCACCGCTCCAGAGGGCGGGGCTAGATGCAGAAGGTACATGCTGCCTCCCATTGAGGGTTCGCCCTCTGGGCTGGGTTCCATGAACAAAGCACCAGAAGGAGAACCTTTGGTCACTCCAGAAAGCAGCCCACTGAAGCAACGCCAAACCGAGCAACATGGGGTGATGGAAGAAGAGCCCGTCGAGGAGAACCAGGAGGAAGTGGCGAAGATGCGAGAAGTCACCCGCAAGGTGCTTCACTACCAAAACAGCCGCGGGAAACTCTACGGGGACAAGAAGCCGGACACCCCTCGGCGACAGGAGAGATCAGAGGTTATGCCGGGAACCCCGTGTACCCCACACCCTAGAACCAGGGACTTCTTCTTTGCCAACAATGGGAACCCGGACTCACCCTGGACCATTCTCAGCCCTTTCAGCTGCCCTCGTGGGAGCACACCCTCAGGCAAGAGACGCCCCTTGCACCTCAGACAGTCGCGCTCCGTGTCCAACGATGATGACGTTGACGATGTGGTCTGGCAGCTGACGCCCAAAGTACCCCACTCCACTCCCACTAATCCAAACCCACCTTTCCCGGCCACCGCCTGTCCCAGTGGAGTTTCCTCCATCGCTGACGGACCAGGATCCCATCCCTACCATTCCTTTGACTCAACCAGGTTAACGCTTGGAAACACAACTAGTGGATCTGCATCTCTTCCTGAGTGCCCCAGTCAGAGAGCAGCAGCCCAGGGGCCAATTCTTAGGTCCCTTTCCCTAGATGAAACAACAAGACCTACACTGTTAGGCTTCTGGATTAGCGATTTGCTCCAGAAAGGTACAGACCAAAGGCCCAGGCCATGCCTGGGGAGCAGTGCAGAAGTGAGGATGGAAGAAGGAGTCAGTTCAGTGAAACCGGTAGAGAGGCAGGGAAGCTCCTCTGGGTTCATCTCCTTTCTCAGACGCATTGGAAGCAGGAGTAGGCCTGCTGATGAACACAGCTTCAGTGGGTCAGACACCTGATTATTTCTTCTTCTTTTTGTCTTGCACTGAGGGGGAAAACACAGATGATTTTAATCTTTTTTTTATTTTTTATTAAGATAATTAAAATCTTGTTTTCGTGTGTGTTTGTTTTATTATTATTTTTTATGTCAAAATGGAGACTTGCTTTGAGCTTCAAAGGTTTTGATTTTGGCCACAATCAAAAATTGTAACTCATGATGCGTGTGTCTAATAAAGAGGATTTAGTATTTAAAGAGTATCTATTTTCTAATTTCTTTCCCTTTTAAAATAGTGACATAGGACCTCTGGTATGGTATTTGATAATCTAATGCATGCTTTTGCATACTACAATGTTTTTGCCCCTCCACCCACCCCCCATAAACTATTCCACGTTTAACAAGCAACATGTGTTCTAGTATCAGTCAGTCAGCTTGTAGTTGCAGTGCTTGGTAATTGTTACATTAACATTGTTTAACCTTATGTTAATCAAAAAAAATTCTGACTTTTATTGTGAAGTCAGGAGACTAGTGTTTTCACTGGAAGTGCTGTGCTCGGCGAAATTCGTATCCAGAGTAACGGGGGCAGCCTCTGTCCCGAACATAGGTCCCGATACCTCAATTGTCCTGGTTTGTTGACGTTTGCTGAACAAAGTTAGCTAGTAACAGTAACGGCTGGACCGACTTATGTCTGGTCCGTGTACTGGCAAGACTCTTATTGAATGGCGTTACGAATAAGAGAATGATCGCCTCGTTGTCTAAAGGGAGTTTGTTTGATGATGTTCTTCACGGGGGAGCCAATGAGGTAAGAGACAATACACTATTCTAACCTAGCTTAACAAGCGGGTTACATTAGTTGGTTACAGAATGCTAAACAAGACAGTCGTCACATACAATAGCTGCTTCTCCCGTTACAGTAATTAACATACAGTAACGTCAACATTGACCATGATTGCACAGTACTGTTAGTTCACAAATGAATGCGTTGAAGATGTACTGGTAGCGACATTGACAGGCAGTGGCTTATGATGGAGTAATAACACCGCAGATTACGCAAGTTAGTACTGTAATTACACAAACGCGTTACTTCCTTTTTGCATAACTTTCTCACCCATAAATGTTTGTTTTAGTTTTAGTTTTATTGTCGCTAATGTGATGCGTCCATGCGACCATAGAGCTATATGCGACAGCTAAGGCAACGGTATGTCACGTGACTGAGCAAGACCAGAGCCAACTTGGGTGAAAGGTAGATGTAGTAGAATATAGCTCGACACACTTGCTGAACAGCTTTTGCTTACATTTATTATCGTCATCTGAACAAAACGAAGCATTTGTTGAGCCAAGTGAACAACAGGTTTCCTATGCCTAATATTGGTTGGCAAATCCTCTGTCCCACTCCCAAAAGATGAACAAAGGAACCCCTTTTCCCCAGCATGTGGGTTATTATCTAGCCTGATTTTAACAACAGTGACATGTCTGTCCCTCTTTTAAAGCATTGTTTGTGTGTAATTATAACATTTTAGCATGATGGTATCAAAAGATGAGAAATAAAGGCTTAAATAAATTATTTATTTCAAAATAGGACAAAAGAGAGTGTGGCATACAGAAATAAGCCGCCATGCAACTACAGTAGGCCCTAAGTTGTCACTTAATATTGCAGCAGCAGCTGGCAGCATATGTTTCATGGGTGAATGCTCAGCTGAGGAGAAAACCAGGATTGCAGCCTATCTCTGACCTCAGACATGATCTACAGGATGGAGTGGTGCTCGCACACCTCATAGATATAGTTGGTAAGTAAACACACATTTATATAATTCATTTAAATATGCATAATTTGAATTTGCATTGTAGTGTCAGTTTGAAACTAGATGGCGAGAGCATGCAAGTGCAAGTTAAAAATACGATGGCGGAAATTAATATTAAAAAATTATATATACTGTGCATGTGTATTAATATATATATAATCTACATTATAGTTTCATAAGCTTACACACAGTGATGTTGTACGTGTAGATGGCCCTGCATGTCTTTGCACTAGCTATTCAAACCATTATGACTTACAGGCAGTCTAAACTAAAAGGGTTTGTGTTCTTATTAAAAAAAAGTGTTATCTCCTATTAAGATGTGTTTTTTCCCTAAATGTATTTTAATCACCACCATAGTTTGGCATCTGAAAATGAACAATTGTTCTTTATTTATATCTTACTGGTCTTCACAGCTGGGGAAATTCTAGAAGGTGTGTGTTTGACTCCATGCGACCGAGAGGATATGAGGAAAAATGTGGAGCAAGTCCTTCAGTTCATTTCCTCCAAACACATACGCATGCCACACATATCTGCAAATGGTAACAGTTTTTGTCTTATTTCTTAAAAGTAAGGTCTCCTCCTGTTTTTTGGCAGATTGGCACATTGCTGGAGTTAGCTACACAGTGTCCTTAAAGGACATCTTGTTTATGCTAAAAACAGAAGTCAGGCTGTAGCCATAAAAACATTTTCATTTAGCAGACGCTTTTATCAAAGTGACAGTAAGTAATACAAGTATCACGGAGCAGTTACGGTTTATACATCATGATGAAGGATACTTGATACTAATCTTTATCCACTATCTTGTCCTCATGTTCTGTGCCAAAAGTAGTTGTGCATGGAAGGAGTCGCAAGCTATGACCCACTTCTCTTCTGATGGACATGGTCCTTCAAAGCCTGCTTTATTCCTTTCTGTCCCCCCATAGACATTGTGGATGGGAATTTGAAATCTGCGATGAGAATCATTTTGGCATTGGCTGCCCACTTCAAACCCTCAGCCAGCCATCGAACTGCGTCTGGAAGTGGAAGGAGTTCTAGAGGGTTTGCCAATCACAACCCTCTCTCCACCATTGCACTTGCACAGGGGGCGGCTGCCACATTGGCAACAGCGTGGCATGATGCCTCCCAGCCTGTACGTCACGCTCACCTCCGCAGGTATGCAGGTCCTCTTGATGTACAGCACACATCCACTTCCACACAGCTCTGTGCACTGTATATTGTTTTGTATACTACATTGTATGTACATTGCAGAATGGCAGAACTGCGGCCACCCTGGTCGTAAGATGCAAATGCACTCTGCAAAAAAGAAAACGTACTTTATTAACTTATTTAATGAAAATTCTATCAGTGTATTTGCAGTAATCACTTTAGTCGTAGCCTCAGTAACTCATACACAACCATAAAATACATTCTTAATCAACAAGTCTAGTGGGTCTTGTCTTATAGTGTTGGTTGTACTGGGGCTTGTTAATAGCTAGTTGATTGTTACGATACAAAGCTAGCCTGTATCTTAAATGTTGCCACTATATATCTGCTGTATACAGCGGCTGTTTAAGCTATCTCTCCCGATTTAAGATATCTGCCTCCCAATAGTGGATGGAGCGTGGACGAGGAAGCCGGTGTGTGTGTACGAGCGCTGGTAAAACAGTACGAGAGAGTTGCTCCTGAAGAGCCCAATGAAGCTCGAAGTAGCAGGTAATTAGCACAATCCACACAAATGGTAATCTCATTATTATCTGTACCATCCATCATTATGTAATCGCACACCATCTGATGTCTTTCACACACATTTTCCAAAATAGGACATAGCCTAATTGGCTCTAGTCCCTCTGGACATTGGATGTGTGTGGTCTTTCTACCTGACAAAACTTGTGACTTAGGCCCCTAGCACCCCAAATTAAATTGGTTCCTGTGTGTTTATGCATTTATTCTGAACACAAGACAGCTGTGTGTGTGTGTGTGTGTGTGTGTACATCTTTGATGTGTATTCATCCTAGATGTGTGCTGGTGAGTTGTGTTTTCAGTGTGTGTGTTTGTGTGGAACTGCTACACTCGCATAGCAGTTGGCTGTGTTTGATGCAGACCCCAGGGCAAAACAGAAAATAACAAGAGGGTGGGAGAATATTAGGGAACACATAATAACGCTTTATGTTTTGGTCATCACATGTTTGGTTTGAGGCTTGTTTTATTCCCCCCTTGACCTTGTGCGTGTGCATGCATGCGTGTGAATGCTGAGCGCAAATCAAAAGCAAATCAAATTGAAGCTGGTAATATTAAGGTGCATTACCTGTCAGATTATGTCAAGTCATATTGACGCCAGAGATGCGGTTGTTTGTGCGTGTCAGTGTTGCCATGGCGACCACTTATAGAGGGGCGGGGCATGTGTCGTTGAGGAGGGGCACAGACACTCTTGAGGCTGTTGTGATGCTGATGAGAAGCACACATGCAGGGGGGCACTCCTGGCAAATAGCATGCATGCAGTTTAAGCTACTATGGGAGGAAAGCAGATCAAATGGTGAGATAAGCCTTTCGTTTGTACTTTTTGTATCTTTGTTTGTTTTGGCTTCTTTTAACATGATGTGAAATGTCTGTACCTTACTTAATCAAAATGTATTATTTTTCCAATAATGCATTTTGAGAGCTGTTCACATACAGTATATTGCAGGTTTAAAAGGCCTTTTAATGGTATGTTAGGATTTAACTTATTGCTTTTATGTGTTTGTTCTTCTATCTATTTTCTTAGAGTATACTATTTTAATGCATCAAAGAAGCTCTTTGTCACCAATTAGCATAGATAATTAAGGTATTTTTTGGGGTACAAATTCCTCTAAACGTTATTTACTTATCTATCTACTGTATAACGCTAAGCCTTTGGAAACACTGTCTATAAGATATGTAGAAATATGCAACTTTTTAGAGCCTTTGTAATGAGTGTTAGGGTCACCTTACCACTGTGCTTGTGTGGACACGTATGAGTTGGACCTGTGTGGAAGTACCAGGGTGTGCACCTTTGCATGCTGTGACCTACCCAGTGTTTCCTCCTTCCTCAGCCTCAGCTCCATCAGCCCCCTGTTCTCCCCGAGAGCCCCTCCCAGCAGCCAATCAGAGGACAGGCAGCATGAGGACAAAGGTGAGAGATAACAATACTAACTTAATGGAGATGCTCGTAAAGCTTCCAATGTATCTTAAGAAACGGATCGATGGCATTACAGTCACTACATCTGTCTTTTATATAGTCTGTAGTTTCACTTTTGTGACTGTGAGTGTGCATGTGTGTTGTTGAAGATGGAGTGCAGTCCACCTTGGAACACTCACTTGGTGAAACCATGGAGAAAGAAATGCAGGAAACTCGAAAAATGGTGTCTGCTTTACAGGTATGGAGTGAAGTTCAATAACACTGGTTCACATGGTTGGAGGAGTTATAATCACGCAATGATTTTAAATTCTATTTTTTAAATCTTGTTTGTTAGTAGTTTTATCTTAACTTTTCAATGTAAGTATTGAATAAAATATATTAATATATTAATATATTTTAAGAATTAAGAGTCACATTTTAAAAGTTTCCTCAGTACTAATTGTACTAATTTAAAGTACATTGAAATAATTAGACAATGTGTACTTTTGGTGGCTTCTTTTGATAATTCTTAATAGTCCATTCTTACAAAATTGTTACATTGCCCCTGTAGTTCCTCCAACTACCCCTAGGGGCACGCAAACACACTGGAAGGGCTGCTGTTTACAGAGGCCAGAGAATGTGGCATCACATGTTTTCTGTGTTCTCCCAGGCTCTGCTTCTGCACGGCGCACTGCCGGAGGACGATCAGGATCCGTCCCCTCTCATTGCGGAAGGAGACTGCGCCGAGCAACAATTGGTAGAAATTCGGCTCTCTGGCTTTCTCCTACACTCTGGTCTTGCTCTGTTTCACCCGCTCTTTGTGTTCAGCACAGATATCACGTTACTCTTTCTACTCCTCGTGTGTGTGGGTGACACGAATATCAGTTTCCACCTCCTTTATTCCAGCACTGATCTCTCTCTCTCTCTCTCTCTCTCTCTCCCTCCCTCCCTCTCCGTATCTATTTTCACAGGTGGTTATTCGTAGTCGGTTGGACCAGAGCATGGAGGAGGCGCAAGAGCTTAAGGTTAACACTTAACATCTACATTTATTTCAACATTCCGATCTCAAAAATGTCAGAAGGCAATATTTTTACCGCATCGATTTTATATTTAACCGTTATCGTTTGGTTGTGGTTTTAGAGGGAACTGCTTCGCTGTAAGCAGGAGATCAGGAACCTGCAAGGAATCAAGGTTAGAGACACACACACACACACACACACACACACAGCTATGTTGAATACCATGTATCTTCTTTACTATTTTAACAGTGACTATTATCTGATGGTACAGTATGTGGGTGTCAGACACAGTCAGGACTGTACTGGGAACTGGAGATGCATTAAGATTTCACTTGTAATTGTCATTTTATTCTACTAATTTTAAATCCCCCTTGTGGCGGCAAGCTATAACACACTGGTTTATGAGGGTCATGGTTGCAAAGTTGAACAACCGCGGGTCTCTCATGTGCCTTTAGGATGCCCAGCAGCAGCGGCTGTGTACCCAGGAGGCCTCAATAATACAGATGAAGCAAGAGCTGCTGAGAGCCAGCATGGCTAAGGATGAGCTCAGCAACCAAAAGGTGGACACATAACGCATACATGTGAAATAACATAACGTCACAGGCTCCATTGAAACGTGTGCGTGATTATAAATACACGTAAAGGCTGGTAATGGGATTTCCCAAATCCCTTGTGAAGTCCTTCGGGTCAAAATGACCCGAATCGCTAGCTCGTTGTGGCAGAAGGCACATCCTGATTCTACAGCTTATGCAGACATATGATGTGTACTGTTGGCACAACAAGGTGTGAGTTTGAAACCCGTGGACATCAGGAGGGTTAAAATGCACGAAAAAACAACACAACTACATAAAGAAATAATTAATAAAAAAATAAATACACACAAAATCAATCAGATGGCGCTGCCGTGTGGCCAAATACGATATTTTTAAGGACATCTCGAGGGATATATACGCACATTTGATTGACAGTGAAGAGATATTTTTACACATATTTGTTTTTGTGATTTCCGTTTATTTTTTATTTTTTTTCGTTGTAGGCGGAGATACAGTGGAAGCTGGAAGAGTGCAACAGACTATGGGCTGAATGTAAGGTGAGACCCACCCTAGTGTAGCTAAAGGCCGATCCGTGTGTTATGTGTCCATTGCCTTAGTGTTCACTAGTTGTTTGGTTGCAGAAGGAGGTGGGACAGAAAGATAGATTACTCCTCCAACACAAGCACAAGCTTGAAGAAAGCCAAAAGCAGCAGGTAAGGTCAGCTTTGACGTTTCAGTGTCAATCAGAGTAATTAGCCAGATGTTGAAATCTCCTTATTGTGTGTTGCTCTGGCAGATTGATTTGCAGAGGGAACTGGACCATAAAAATCAGATGCTGGAGCATTTTTCTGGGCAGGACATACAGGTAAATGTATATGTCATTAATGTATTAGAGGCATGTTGCATATTCATTATACTGTTGCATGTTGATTATATTGTTACTCATTATTACTATGTTTGCCTTCTGCAGTTCTCAACCAATGCTGAAAGCAATGGATATTCTGACTCTGGAAATACATCTCCCTCAATGTCAGGGGTAATTCTAGAAGATGCCTTGTTTTTGCTCTTAGTTGATATTGTTTGCTCACTATGCATATGGCATGAGAGAAGGAAAATATGTAATCATATATTGCTGTCCTGTTGCATACTGTGTTTTGTAAAGATTCACTGAGGTGTCACACATTTTCCAGCATTATTTGTGAAATGTGTAAATAGTCTAAGGTTTACTGTACTACAGTAACAGGCACAAGTAACAGGAATGACTAACTGTACAGTAGCATCATTAGAGAATTGAGCAGATGGCGTAGTCAGTGTTGTTGATTTCACAGTATAGCATAACTGTACACACATGGTCTGTGTGCTTAGATAAATGTTTATAAAACTAACAACATACCATACATAACCAGATACCAGAAGCCTTGTAAGGCAGTCAAATAATTACTTGGATAATTGGTGTGTGTGTGTGTGTGTGTGTGTGTTTGCACGGTTAGCAGGCTGAGGAGCTCCAGCTGGTCCGAGATGCACTCAGGAGCCTGAGGAACAACTTCAGACTCCACGACCCCCAGCAGCACACAGTGGACACCCTGGAGCAAGGCATCGCCTCGCTCATTGACAGACTCTGTGTTCTGAATACACATCAGGTGCACATGCAAGCTAGCACGTTTGGGTACACCAACAAGCCGGGAAGATGATTCACATTCCCTCAAAATGAATGCAAAAAATATCCAACTCTGTCTCCCATTAATAATAGAGCAGTGGTTTTTTTAAACTGTTTTGGCCCACGGCCCCCGGAAGCTACTCGTAGCTGACAAATTGAACTACTCTTTTATTGACAAAGTTTTAAAATAAAAAACATGATCACTGTTAAAAATGTATGCACATATTATTAATTAAATCGGACTGGTTTTTTATGATTAAAATGTAGTAAAAAAAATGATTGGAACATTTTATTACTTTACTGCAGGGAAGAGGAAAGTTTCCAAGACACAAAGCTTCACTTGTGGACATTGACTCTTGGCCTAGCTCAAGTGAGAATTAACTGAATGACACACACACATGCATACTGAATGCACACACTGGGTTTTGCTAATGTCTGTTGTGTGTTTTTACAGAAGTTGGCCATTCCCACAGCAGTTCCTCTGCCTCAACTAAAATCCTTTATTTTACTGGACAATCCCCAACTCCTTCCATGATCAACATCCCAAAGAGGTTTGTTCTGCTCTGAGGTATTTGTTCACTGAAAGCTAGCAAGCTGAATGTGAACTCCTCGATTGATCAATGTTTATGTTTTGAAACACAAATGCCCACACATGTATGTGTGGCTATAGGGGGGGGGGGGGTGTAGAGAACATTATGAGTCTTTTATATCTTTAGTGAGAGGAATAGAGAAGAGTTCCAGCTACTGAGTTTCAAACTCAAACAGTATTTATGTAATGTTGCTTTTAACCACAAGGAGAATTCCAGACATGTTTAGAAATGTCCCTTTTCAAGCCTTGGCTAGAAACCACACAGACATTGTGTGTTTATATGCAGTATGTAACAGTTAATGTATTTATCCATGCTCAATTAACAAAAGCATTCTATTTGTATGCAGGCTGGGTGAGGTCACCCTCAAGGACATTAAGGCAGCTGTGGCTCGAGAGGGAAACTACAGGTACCACTTCAAAGCCCTGGACCCTGAGTTCGGCACAGTGAAAGAAGAGGTACATTAAAAGCTTCTTTGGGGGAAATCCATGCTTTTATGTGAATGCAGATGTCAAACTTGCTTTGTTTGTGAGCAGGTGTTCTTGGATGGGGCAGTCGTTCCTGGCTGGGAAGGGAAGATCGTGGCCTGGGTGGAAGAAGACCATGGGGAAGAGAGGTTAAAATTGAATGTTTTTTATTATTTTTGTGCAAATCTCTATCAGATGTTTTGGATTTGTGGACACACTGTCAATTTTTCATCCTCTTCATTCTGCTCACAATTTAAGACCATCATTATTCTTTTTCTATCCTAGGCCGTTGTAGGCCCACCAGGGATAGCATGCCAGCCACATCAGCACGATAATACTCGTCGTCAGTGAGATTTGACCAACAAGTGCCCCCATGCCACCTCTATGTGGAAGTGGTTTTATTCCATGATTGATGTCTAGAAACTAATTCAGTGCCTTACTAAGGAGGTGTTAGTTTGTGAATGTAGAATCAGTTATGAGCTCACTTGTTCCTACACATTAGAATCTGTGACTGCTTTTACATATTCTTCAAGCCATTTTAACGTTTCAAGGCTGGATGTAAAGGTAAAGACATTTGGATTGAGTTAATTATTTCTACTGTTATGATTACTGGCACAACTCTTTTGTTATACTGTGGTCATGTAGCAGTGTTTATGCTCTTTTACCTCTAAACGTATCAACCACAATACAGTACTACAATTTAATGCATGCCAATAGCCAAAAGAGATAAAGTAGCCCCAGCAAGGCCAAATATTTGATGGTACACCAATCAAAAAATAACTTTATAAAAATAATAGTTGGAAATTGACTACAATAATTGGTAGAATCCAAACTAGAAACATAATATGGAACAGTATTTCCTCTAGATTGCACACAACATTGTTCTTTATAGTTAAAATCAGTCTGTGAAGTGTTAAATATAATTAACTGTCCAACAAGCACATTGTAAAATGTATTATGGAAAAGGCACTATTATAGCCTAGATTATATTGTAAAGTATTTAACAAAATTGTTGTCATGCTGTAGACAAGTCTCAAAAACGGCTCCTGATTTCAACACTGGTGGATTACAGGCTCCTGTTTACAAAACCGCAACCACTAAAAGACAGTGATACTCAGAATACTGTGTTAATACTACATATTGTAGAATGGTTTCTCTTATTTCTTCATATTGTTATAAAATGCTTTCAGAAATATTTGTTGATAGCTGAGATTTTTTAACTGTATACTCGCTGTATGCTGTGAAGAATTTAGCAGATGTTACAGTTATTGTATTTCTATAATGCAGTCTTGTAGAGCGAGGTCAGCAGAGAGTATTGTGATAGAGGTCATACATCAATCAGTACAGTACATCTGTGTAGCTGTGTAGCACATTAACTTTTTAATATGCTGCCAGTGGGTGTGTCAGACCCAATGGTGAGAGGTTGTGTGTGTATGTATGTGTGTTTTGTTATTTTTTATTTTTTTTATAAACATTCAAAATGCCCATTAATTATCAGGAAGTTTGAAGCCTTTAATTTAGTTGGTCTGTTAAAATACCATTTATTTTGTTATTAATGTAGAAAGTATGCAATTAATTTGAGTTTAAAGCAGATGAATAATGTTCTCACATTTATATTTAGTGATTACCAGGAAGAAGACACCTTATTAGTATGCTTGTGTACCTGCCCATAGACATGTGTGTGTGTTTATTTTGCTCAGGGTTGATGTCTCTAAACTGCCCGGTGTGCCGTATAGTTGACTCGTGGTCTGTACACACTACACTGTTGGCATAAACATTAACTGAGCCCATTAGAGGGCTCAGTTGATGTTTTAGAATCAGAATGTTTTCTTCCACTCAAGCCAATTGAAGTATGCATTATATTTATATTGTCAAACAGAGATGCCATAATTTCTTATAGGATTTATTATTTACTGATGGCTATTTTCATTCACACTGTTTGCTGGATTAACTCCTATGTACAGCATGTGGTAGTTTAATTGTCTTAAATCTCAACCAAGTATGATTTTCATAAAATGTTGAAAATAATTTGATATTGAAATAAAGTTTTCTTTTATATGTGTTTTTTGTTATGTTTTGCAAGCATTAATTAAATTATGCCTGGAGATATGGCTCAGGAGCAGCTGTTTACCTCTAAATATAGATAAATATATAGTATATAGTTGTTGGATTAAATCAGAATGGAATATAAATTCAGTATGCTGTGTCAGTATAATTAGGATAGAAAAAGTAAATGCTTAACATTGCACCCATAATTCTATCACTTAATACCATATCTGGCCTGGCCCTAATGGTTACTGCTATAATTCCACGAGAATGGTATTTGCTTATAGACAAATGTACTACTTGGAGTCGTTTCAGAAAAGCCTACTAGATGTTGAGAGATATCCTTCATGGAGTAAGTATAAAGACTTGTCTGCCCTCATGTGGCCATATACATTATTACCTCCAAAAGGATCTTTACGACATTTTCCAACAAGCTGTGACTGCGTGTTGCCAGTTTGCATCGCAGTTTTAAGTACATATACATTTCCGCATTGTTTTCTGAATCATTTATATAATATTATATATAATGTAAAAATAATATATTTCTTGTTTAGTTAATACAGAAAGTGGCACTATCTCCGGCAGTTTTCCATATTGGCTATCCTTTCGGTACGATAGTTTAAGTAAAGACATCAGATTCGATGCTGGCAACCACTGTAGGACAGGGGGGAGTGCCGTAAACTGCGGTATTTTGGACTGGGAGGTCATTGGAAAGTGAGGAACACACAGCCGGTTTGGGGGGCAGACATTTACAGTACTAGCGTTGTTCTGATGCTGGTCTAGAGCAGTCATAATTCGGTAGTTTTTTGTAGTGTTTCCACTCAAACGACATGTTACGATTAATCCTGCGGCTTAAACCGACCGCCGGTCTACCGCGCTCCCGTGCCCTACACGGGCCTGTGCTCGGCTTGCGCCCCGGACCCGAGGCATGTCGTATGAGGCGCGTCCACCATGGGGCAACTCGCAGGGCGGCTAGCGGCGGCATCAACAACGTAGTCTTTCCCCATAAAATGTCTCTGCTCCGGTGTTCCAAACCTACAGGCAACTGTCAGAGCAAGCGCTTCTACAGCTTGCCGCCCCACCAGAAGGTACCCTTATTTTAAGGTTGAAGTTAGCAGCTGTAACAGTAGCTAAGTCAACCGGCTGGCTGTACAGTATGCTTGACCTCCCTATGCCGAAAAGGCTTTGAAATGTTACTCAAATGTCAAATGTAACGCTTCTGCGCTTAACATTTCCACGATGAAGGAATGTCCCATTTAAATACATATTTTTCGCTGGTACAGTACTGTGTATGGATACATGTGTTTAACGTGACCCTGCCTGAGCTCTTCATTATCATCTGATGATGGGATGGTGTAATAGCGACAGCACCACTGTTATTGCAAAATGTACATTGACCACATTTAATAGATATCTGCCTTGAACCCTGTTTGGTTGCTCAAAATTGATCATTGGGCAACAGTAGCACTGCTATTCTTTAATTAACTGGAGGACCCAGTGTTGGCCTCCGGCAGATAACAGATTTAATGCTTGTTTGGTTTAATATGCTTGTCTATGGGAGATCGGGATGGTTAATGTTGATTGCAAGCCCTGGCTTTTATATTAGACTTTTTTCACTTGTCACATATTTTTTAATTCGCTTTGATTTTCTTGTATTCAATAGGTGGAGCTGCCAGCTCTGTCCCCAACCATGCAAACAGGAACCATTGCCCGCTGGGAAAAGAAAGAGGGTGACAAAATCAATGAAGGGGACCTCATAGCAGAGGTTAGGGTCTCCACATTTCTATATGTGTGCATTGTGTCTAGTCCTATATACTGTAGGTATGCTTTTTATAATGCATTGTTTCCACCTTTTGTAGGTGGAGACTGACAAGGCCACAGTAGGGTTTGAGATGTTGGATGAATCCTACCTAGCCAAGATTCTCGTTCCCGAAGGGACCAGGGATGTCCTTGTTGGATCTGTGATCTGCATCACTGTTGACAAGTGAGTGTCAGCTGCGAATGAATGAACAAAACGCTTGTCGCTTGTTGCTCATGGGCATTGCTGGCTTGTGGTTCCTTATTGGTTGGTTCAATTGAATCAGCAACGCGTGCCACGCATGCCTTCACTCCCATTGGAAGTCACTGTCGCTCAGTATTTGCATACAGTAGACTAGTTGACTTGCAGCGGCTATCTGTATGTTGTCACTGTGAATCGCCAACTCTCAGTGAAAACGAATGGCAGCCGGTCGCTTTATCTCCCTTGTTTGTCGTCCTTGTAAAGAATGGAAGAGGACGCAGTATCTTAAATTATTGTTTATGGAAATGCAGCGATTGACAGCTACAGTACATGGCTAATATTCAACATGTCATACATTTTAATTCATCTGTATTTCTGGTTTGTATTCACCTCTTTTTGTTCAATTTGGTGGTTAAACTGTGAATATGTCATAGACCTTGCAGAGGCAGCTAGCTGTGTCAAGATGCCTCATTATGCGATCAGAAAGTGACCCAAATCCACAGGCCATTTACTAGTGCCAGGATGAAACGAGAGTATATCCAGAAATACAGACATTTATCAGATAAGTGTTTCTATGCCTAGGCTAATATGTGTATTTTCTTCCCAACAGTCCAGACCTCATCCCATCCTTTAAGGACCTCACGCTGGAGTCGCTTAAATCTAGCGAAGCGCCTCCCTCTGCTGCACCTCCTCCTGCACCTCCTGCACCTCCTCCCACTGCAGCAGTGGCTGCGCCGGGCAGCACCTACCCTGCCCACATGAAGGTAGGGCTCTTCATAGAGTGCAGAGAGAGGCGTTAGTCCAGGGGAGACGCATGCTTCATAGCATATCTCTTTTTAGTGCCAAGGCTTTCTTGTCTGTGCTGCAAGACCACTGGCAATGTCAGATGAAAAACATATTATTACTTGTATATTCATATATTATTTAACCCTCGTAATGTACTCAGAAATCTTGTATGTGGCCACACGGCGGCACCATCTGATTGTGTATGATTTGTGTG
>JAODUG010030202.1:12842-23119 GCA_027564795.1 Aphredoderus sayanus
CTGTCAAAGTTTAAAGCTGTAAACAATGTAATATACAGCACATAAAACAAAGACTGCTGTACTCTGACCTGATCTCACAGCCCAGAGTGATGTTTGGCAGGATGCTGGCGTCTGCGTTGATTCGATCCAAGGTGTGCAACATGGCCTCCACTCTCTGGATCCCATACTGCTCACGCACAGCGCCACACTTCCGCTCATGGACCTGAGTGAAAACGAACACAGGACTATGACATGAACACTGTATATTCTGTAGGAACCCATAGTCATGCATTTGCTTCTGGGTTGTGACACATGCACTGATGCATGCAAACAGACCCTCTACCCTGCATGCACATGCACACACAATGTACCTTGTCAGCTGGAGGTTGGTGATGGACAGAGAAGAGGGCTCCTATGATGATGTCACCAGGAATATGCGCGAGCACCCTTCTCTCATTGGCCTGGGCAATGACCCCAGCTTGACCTCTCAGCCAGCTCAGGTCACTTCCTAGCAAGACTCCCACCACCAGTATCCTCGCACATAATCCTTCTCTCTTTACCATACCTCCATGCTTCCTAACACCTTCTCCCATCCTTGGGGTGTTTTTGGGTTTAAGGATTTTCCAACAGCTCACCTGTCCTTGGCATGGTGCGTTCAATGCTTGAGATGCAAGATGGATTCCTGCTGAAGAGTGCTTGGGTTAATGTGTTGAACACTGTTTGTCTGCATCTGCTATGTCGATGAACGACCAATGTTGAACCTGAAAATACTGTAAATGAATGATGAAATATTGAGAAATAGGCTATTTTACACAGTGTTAAGTCATTACCTTTCCTATCTACATTTGGACACTATGACAGAAAGGCCTACTGGTTATCTTTCACCACTAATTCGTCTTGGCTTCCCAAAACTGACAACCGCCCACGGAGCAGATCACGTGACCGATCGCTGTCCACGGTGCTGAAAGCGCATTCATATCGCCTATAGGTTGCAATATATCCTATAGTACTGCAGCCTAGCTATCCTCTATATAATTTTAACCCTAAATCTCTACTAAATCACGGATGTGGTGGTAACGCATTATGAACTAAAGAGAGACGCGGGTTTATAGATGAAGTTACTAAACCCAGTGTAAAACTTTGTAAAACGCTTTGCACAATCGAACAAATAGGGAACATTTACAATACCTTTCTACTTCTGATGGAGCCTCAAATTGCATTCCTCTTGATATCATTTCGCTTCCGAAACAGCAATAAAGAAGCGATGCAGGTTTAGTCTCCAGCTCAGCCTGGCGCTTGGCTACAGTGAACTGGAATAGAATGTAGCTCGCTATTGGAACATGTTTGACACCTGACGTGCACGGCGCCCCCTCCTCCTACAAGCACAGCAGGCTACCAAACTTGAAGCAAACACTGTAGGATAGATGTACGCACTGGAAAGTAAAAACAACACGATTTACGCTTTTATAAACGATTATATTTCAATTATTTTTAAACTCCTACAGTAATTCGGAGTTCACCCAACAGTAAAACAATATTGGCAATAGCTACATTTTCACAAATGCTGAGGCAATGATCGTAGATCGACATTTTCTGTATAGTCTATATAGCCTGAAGATATCCGCAGGTGATTGAAATCCTGTTGTGCTTTGAGCAGCAACTTTGAGATGTCTGATGATTCTCTGAGAACCTTTGTTGTGAAATAGGCTGAGGTTCTTGGTCCCAAGATTTGAAAGAATACATCTACAGAAGATTAAAGATAACAGTGAAGACACATGTTCCTTTTTGTGCTATCCAGCTGGATGCACATCATAATCATCATGTGTTAGATCTTATCTTCCTGTATACAATTAGGTCTACAATTCACAAATGTTGCCTGTTAGAATAACCTGTGGGCCTTATTTCTTGGGAAATAACTTTTTATTGAATAGTGTATTGTCTTTACAACGACAGACCAGTCATGACAGGTTTAAGACATAAAAAGCATGTCAAAAAAGTACAAATAACTTTATGTAAAAGCAGAATTTATTAAAGATTACTGAATACAATGATATTTAACTAAAACTAATTAAAAGTAAATAACTGGATTACATTTTAGAAAAATTACACATATGAGTCAAACTGTAAATATACAATAGGTCTATTCTTCAAAGCAAATCCACATTATATTTAAAAGCTCATTTAGTGGATGATTTAATTTTCACAAATTCCAAGTAGCAGAAATGTTTTTCGTGTCATATTTAAACGGTGAAGAGCCTATATGATGTGTGATAGTCTATATACATTACATCGTTCAATCTATTATAACTGCACAGGCATACTTATCTGCTTTAGGCACAAAAGCAACTGAAACAAACACATGAATGATGTCAGGTATTTGGGAACAAATTGACTGAAATGAAAATGCGAATAGGTATAGTCAATATCTAATGCCGAGAGAATGATGGTTTAACTCGTGACTTGTTATTGGCCTTGTGGTCAGAGGTGTGTGTGTGTGTGTGTGTGTGTGTGGGTGGGGGGTGTCTCCGTATGTGTGTGTGTGTCTCTGTATGTGCGTGTGTGCGTGCGCGCGCGTAGCGTGTGTGGCTTGAAGAGGTATATAGAGGCTGTGGACCTTCAGAGATCGTCACTGAATGGTCTTTACAATAGTGATATAGCACCATCTGGTGTGATGTGATGTGATAGCTTCGTCGACGCGCATATGATACACGAATATAGGCAACAAGCGATAAATTAAATTAATCCTAATTATTGATTCAATTAGGCTTCTTAGCCTGGAATAAAAAAATTAAAAAAAGATTTTAGTTTATATTTTATTTCATTTAAGAAAATGTCTCAAACATTCCATTCTCCGTGAAGGGATTGGAGTGAGAGTAACGGTCAATAATTTTTTTTAATTTTTCGATAAATTAGACATGGTAGGTTTTTTGTTTTTGATAAGAGAAGAGGGACAATAAAACACTATACCATGAGCATGAACAAATAAGTATTTTGAATGAAAATGTAATCGTAGCCTATCTATACATTCACTGAGAATATTTCTAGAAAATGTGTCAATGACCACTGATTATTCTGTGAACAGACAATTCTTTACCCTGCCTAAATACCGTGGAAATCACGAGTTTTGCGCCTGTTATGCTCATTTAGCATGTACGTCAGACAGGCGACGTTGAGATTAAACACAATTCAGATAAGCATGTAAGTAGTAGCCTACTGGGACTGGTACTGACAATTTGATCAATACATTAGGCCAAATTAATAATTAAATTAATCGGTAGTTCATCAACGCCGGCCTAAAGGCATATGCTTTCAATAATAGCATATGCCCCACATACTGACAGAAACCTTTGGACTGCCGCAATAGAGTCTTAGGTAAATATGTAGCATGTTTATATTAATCGACATTAGTGTGCTTGGGCACCCGTTCTTGGAATAAGCTTCGCCCCAAGGTTAGCAGCATGTGACCATTCGAATGGGCTGGTGGGGTGAGGGGTGGAGAAGTGCGGAGTTAAAGAATGAAGAATGTAGCCCGGAGTTAGATCACGTGGTCTATGGCTCCCCTTTATCTGTGGTGATTTCTCTGTGCTTCACACAAGGTGCTACAGTGTATCTGTGATGTTGACTCTCATCCTAGCAAGTTTCTTTCTCTACCTTTCACCTTCCTATCAACAGTTCCCGCGTCTCTGTGCCACCGCAGAGGCTTTGCGCACAAAGGAATGTTGCCCACTTTGGGACGGCTCGGCTTGCGGAGCCAACTCTGGCAGGGGATTCTGTCAGGGTGTTACGTTGCCAGATCAGCCCGACGGGCCGCAGTACCCGTTTTCCGGTGTGGACGACAGGGAAAAGTGGCCCGTGGTCTTTTTTAACAGGACCTGTCAATGCACAGGGAACTTCATGGGGTTCAACTGCGCAGACTGTAAGTTTGGTTATTTTGGAGTCAACTGCAATGAAAGGAGGGATTATGTCAGGAGGAACATATTCCACCTGTCTAGAACAGAGAGGATGCGACTGGTTTCCTACCTGAACTTGGCCAAGACAACAGTCAGTACAGATTATGTCGTAGCCACAGGAACCTATCTGGAGATGGGCAATGGTTCCAACCCGATGTTCGCCAACGTGTCAGTGTATGATGTGTTTGTGTGGATGCACTACTATGTGTCCCGGAACGCGCTGTTAGGAGGTCCGGGACGTGTGTGGGCCGACGTGGACTTTGGACACTGGGCCCCAGCCTTCTTGCCCTGGCACCGTGCCTACCTGCTCCACTGGGAACACCAGATCAGAAAAGTGACGGGAGACATGAGCTTCGCCATCCCGTACTGGGACTGGCGCGATGCGCAAGGGTGTGACGTGTGCACGGACGAGCTGATGGGTGACCGGAGCCCCCAAGACCCCAAGCTTCTGAGCCCCGGTTCCCTCTTCTCCTCTTGGAAGGTAAATGATATTATTTGGTCGAAATTAACTTACCTAGTGAAACGTTTCAGTTGGGGCTATGAGCAGACATAATTATTTGCAATAAAATTTTAATATGTTATCTTTATACTTTCCATTAGGGAATAGGCCCTAACAGTAAGTACATTCATTTCTTTGTTTTTATTGGCATTTCAAAACTCACTAGAGTACAAATTATTAAATCATTAAATAAGACTAACACATAAAACTAATATCCTGTAACCTACAGGATATTCACACACACACACACGCACACACACACACACACACACACACACACACACACACACACACACATAAAAGATGACACAAACATAGCAAGCCAATTGGAAACAACTAAAGAGTATGGATACTCACAACTTTGTGTGTGTGTGTGTGTGTGTGTGTGTGTGTGTGTGTATAGGTGCTGTGTTCCCGTGCAGAGGAGTACAATGATCGAGGTGTGTTATGTGATGCCAGGGAAGAGGGCCCACTGCAACGTAACCCTGGAAACCACAACCGCAATATAGTTGAGCGACTGCCGACTTCTGCAGAAGTGGAGTTCACGCTCAGCCTGCCGGACTATGACACAGGAGCCATGGACCGCACCGCCAACATGAGCTTCCGGAACACTCTGGAAGGTCAGATAACCTTGACACCTCAACAGAAGTCCATCCACCTTCACGTGACAACCGGACTGATTTTTGTTCTGTTTATTATTAAAGATACACTCGTGAGTAGAATTGGATTGACTGACATTTTCTGTCGGAAACACCGCCATACATGTTACTGTAATAGGAGTGGTTGTGAATGGTGTAAGCCAAATTCTTTCCTATAAGGCCAAACCATATTCTGGATGGCGGGCCTCAAATACATGTTGATACATGTGAAATTACATTACCTTAAAATGTATTATCTCAGTCTCAATTATAAAACCACCCCTACTCTACTCTTTAATCTGCTAAACAGTCATTTAATTACTTTACAGAGGTGATTGTCAAACAGAAAATCCAGGTGTGCATTGCTCCTAAACAGAAATGGTGTGCGGTGTGTGAGCCAGTGACTAATGATGGTGGGCCAAAAGTGGGCCGCGGGCCCCAAACTGAGAGATATAGAGCCTCTTCATTTTATGGCAATGCATATTGTGTGTGTATTCTCTTCTTTTCAAACTTGCAACTGAAATGCATACTGTTACATGTCACACACAAACAGTATGTGTATGTGCACTGTAACTATCACAGCTGACTGAGTAAGCCTTGCCCCACAGGGTTTGGAGACCCTCAGACAGGAATAGGAAACAGTGCCCGTAGGGGGATGCATGCAGCTCTCCATGTGTTCATGAATGGGTCCATGACTTCTGTGCAGGGGTCTGCAAATGACCCCATTTTCATCCTTCATCATGCCTTTGTTGACAGGTAGGTGCCTTAAGGCCATATTTACATTTCGCACCGTCCTTTAGGAAAGACACACTTTGATGGAAACGTTTCAGGTTCTTTCAAACTACAAACCCTTTTTTTTTGTTACACCTGTGGAGAGGACAACTTCTTTGATTTTATGATAAAATAAGCATACACTGTATGCCAATAATCACAGATTATCTCATTTCATATAGTATCTATGAACAGTGGCTGCGGAGGCACCGCCCATCTCCAGCTCAGTACCCAGAATCCAACGCTCCCATAGGACACAACAGCGAGTACAACATGGTACCCTTCCTGCCTCTCCAAAGAAACAGGGATTATTTCATTTCCAGTAAAGACCTGGGCTATGACTATGCATACCTTCTAGGTTCTAGTAAGTGTTTGGATTGTTTAGCCTATTTGTCATTGGATTGTTTTAATGGAAAACATTCTTTGACATTGGAATGAAGATATTTTCTTTTTATCAAATTCATCTCCTCTTATTTGTGCTTTGTCTAAAAATAGTGTCTTCTTTGTCTTTTCTCCAGATCAAAGGCTGGCAGAATCCATAGGCTTCTACCTGGAGCAGCTGAGAGAGTCATGGTCATGGATGCTACTGGCAGCCATTTTAGGGGCTGTTATTACAGGAGTCCTTGCTGCAGTGGTCCAGGTTACAATGAGACGGTGCCGGGCTTCAAAAAGGCTTCACAAGATGAAATGGAGAAGCCAGGGCACTCACCCTGAAAGACAGCCACTCTTTAACACTGAAAATGTGGAAACTAACAACCTGAGCTATCAAACCAAAATCTGACAGCTCAGATGACCAGGGCTTGCAAGGGTTCCCCAGCTGAGGGAGAAGCGTGCGAGACAAATTAATACGGTTTTACAAAATCAAAATAATGCTCAAATGTATTTCATTTATTTCATTTAATTGTATGACAATAAAATAATGACATTCCTACAAATGATGTGACATCATAACGGTCAACTTTCTCAATACCCATGCCTGAGAGCTTGTCAACAATGGCTATGCTTCCAAAGAGACAACGATAAGAAGTCAATCATAATATTTCCAATCTAATAATTTTTTACATATTACAACATTATATAATTCATCACAAAGGTGCAATATACAGTATCTTTGATATGTGCTGTTCAAGTAATATAATGACTTCTTGTGATATTTCAGGGGTCCTGGCAAGGCTGATGAGGGGTTCTTTGGTGTTGAAAAGTTTGTTTGGTGCACTTTGACAAAAAATATACTAATTATATTATACACAAACATATGTGGACAGAGATGTCTTTTAAAGTATGGGTCAGTCAGCCACATCCATTATTTACAGGTACATGCATTCAAGAAGCCAGCCATTCAATATCTGCATTTGCTGTATCCAACAAATACATTTGCAACATAGACATGCCCCAGTTATTTTACTGTGAAGTGGAAAAGCTAGCATCAGCTGATCCACAGAGTGGTATAGGCCACATAACTTCACAAAACAGGCAGTCGACCAGGGGCGATTCTAGGATCACACCATTAGGAGGGCTCAGCCCCTATGAGAATGTGATCTGTAGACCTAGACTGGAGATACAAAGACTTCAAAATCAAAAATGTCACTGTAGATCTAGCAATCAGTAGGCTCAATTAATGTTTCCATGTTTCTATTTGAACCCGATGCAGTCAAAAGCATCAAACGGTCAGTTGGGTATAGTGAACGGTGCTGGTTGGTTACAAATGGTAAATCTCAGTGCCAAATATGCTGGGGTGATGTTAAGTTAGTGGAGGTAAGCCATCTCCCACGTCAGAGCATATTAAAATATCCAGAACAGACTCAGTCCGATCCAATAGGCTACTTTATGAGGCTGAGCACCCCTAAAAATGCCTAAAGGCACCACTGCAGTCGAGTACTTAACACAGAATGTGACACATAATCTGTTCATCGCTAATTGGATGCACATAACACCAGCAAATCCCTACAGCAATATTCCAGTCCTGTGGTCAAACTTCCCAGAAGACTGAAGGCTTGTACAGAAGCAAAGGGGGAGACCAACTCTATATTAATGCCCATGGTTTTGAAATTAAATGTTCAACAAGCACATATGGGTGTGATGGCATGTACACACACACTTTTGGCCATGTAGTTTATGCCTACAACTATCTAAATCTAGCGATTTATAAAATTAAGGTCTGGGCTGACTAACTTGTAGAGGTAAACATCACAGGAGCTTTAACATGATGCAAAGCTTTATTTCTTATAAGGTAAATTGATTTCCATTGAATAATTTGTTTCTTTTTAGGCCACTTGTCTTTGATATTCTTCAGCTTTGATGCTAAATAGGATACAGCCCACACTGTAATCATGCTTACTAAGTGCTTGGTAACATACTCAGATTCATTCCATTAAGTATACATTATTAAACTGTACTATGTAGTTTTTCTGAAGCAAACATCACAAGATAAATGCTAAAGCAACGACTTTCTAAGCGTAAGAAGTTGATTAACACCAGTGCTGATTATACAGCAAACCTACATAGTGCTTAAAATAATATATGTGGCTGAGGTAAACAATACAATAATGTATACATTTACACAATGGGAGGTATACAATAACAAAATGTAAGAAAATAAAACTTTAAAAAAACATTTGAAAATGGTAGGCATATTTTATTCACAAAACATTAAATGGAACAATGGCCTGCATCTCTGGTCCATTATGGTGTCTAGAGGTAAAAAGTGCTCTACATCAGCGCTGAACTAATCTGAAAGACACCTAAAAACCTTTGGAATTGTCATCTCAGGAACTGCATTAGAAAATAACCTGTTCTCGCCAAACTTTAAATATACTATATTGCAGCTTTTCCTCATACTCTTATTCAATTTACATCCAAATCTCAAAAAATACTTTTACCGTATTTCATTAAGCCTAGAATACACAAAGTGAAGGCAAACTCCACAGTATAGTAAACAGCTCCACATACAGTATTTTGCTGGCCCAGTCTTCAATCACATACATTTAAATCTTGTTTTAACTAGCCACCAATATAAAACAATATTCAGGGAGTCCTGAAGACGATTTAATCCCCTGCTATTTCTAGCAGTCGGGCCAACTGTCAGATTAGTGTATTTTGGGCTTAAAATACTACTAGATGTTTTAGCAATGCAGCCTGCATTGCACCAAAAAGACAAGATGTAGAGATGGAACTAACATCACTGATCCAACATAGCCAAGAGTGATATGAGAAGCACTGTACATAGTGTCAGAGCTGTAGGGGTTCATAAGGAATGCATCAGTCCCAAAATCCAAGATCATACTGAGATGACTAAGAAGAAGAGGAGGAGGTGATATTTAAAAGAGGCTAAGGACGGAGGTGGGTAGCCTGGACTCCAGATCCTTTAATGTTGTGGATTTAGATTAAATGCCACATCAATCATCTTCGTCCTCACTGTCAGCCTCCTCCTCCTTCCCTGTGTCCTCGGGTGGGCTGGCTGGGGGGGGCAGGTCCAGGCGAGCCCAGGACATGGGCTCAGACTTCTTCATGACTACTTCGATCTTGGCTGCCATCATGTTTACCACACTCTTACTCACGTCAATCACCTGCATTAACACAATGTGTGTGGAATAAATGGCAACGCCAATATATACATAACAGCATGTTCTATATAAGAAGTATTTATTTTACAAGTACACCTACTTTAAAATCGAATTTATACAGTGTAAATCATGATACTGCTGCAGAGACTAGAAACGTGTGTTATGATGTACTGTACTTACTCCCCACAAATTGATTTTCTGCTCAAATTCTTTCTCTCCCTCGAATATGATGTGGATGTTGAGCTGCACAACACAGAACCGTTTAACAGTTGTTTCATTCAAATCACCAAGACATTAAGCAGGCCCATAATGATATGGTCAAATGGACACGTCTCTCACCGAGGTGCTGTTAGCCTCCACGTAGCTCAGCTCTGGAATGGAGTTCTTGGCATAGATAGAGATAATGACCTGGCCTCCTGTCTGGTGCCAGTCAAACCGACAAGGAACTATCTTCTTCCCCTGCAAGAAACATCACATACTAGTGATTCCTCTGCATACTCTATATGCATTTTAAACTCAATATATTTAGTGTGATAATCTAAATATTAGAATAGTTGTAGTTCTAATGTTCCTTTATAATTCTTATTATTAAACAATCATTTAAAATTATGACAAAAAATAAGTTTAGCACTACAAAACAACTGCACATAGCTCATAGAACTATATAATAGACACATGTACATATTCTTTGGTATCTGAATTGACCATGTTTAACCACTAGGTGGCAATACAGTTGAGACACTTACCGTGTCTTTTTTCCTCCATACATGAGTTCCCTTCGCACAACCCTCCTGAGACAGAAATGTGTTAAAATCAGACGTTTTCCTCTTACAACAGCTCCAATACTTCATCCTGTGGAAGTCAGGAAGTACATAGA